>DWJN01001230.1:0-18805 GCA_018248895.1 Carystus phorcus
TTTGGGCTGTGCGTTGATAGATCACTATATAAGTCAGTCAGTCAATCACCTTTGAGTTTTATATATATAGATATATCATATATTTGTATAGGTAATGTAATATTTTAAAATGGAATTGATAAAATATATAATAACGGTGTCCCAGAAATAACCATATCTGTTACAGTCGATTACAAATTAAACCATTAAAATCTAAACACGTTGTCCATAAGAACTTAATTATTAATTTTAATGATTTAGTTTTGTTACCCAAGAAATTATTAAAAAAAAACTGTTATCAGTGCTTGTTTATTATGTTAGTGATATTTACCGCTAACCGGAATTTCTCCCCATTTTAAAATCAATTATGTAAAGAAGATCATTTAAGAAATCATTCGATCAAATTTCTGGATTTAACTTAGTTCATTGTTGTAGGTGGTGATTCTGTTGGAGCACCGAGCGGAACTGGGGTACAACCACCAGTCGCCTATCCTCCGGGAGGACAAATGCCACCGTTCCCCATATACGTCATACCGTATCCGTTACCAATCGTTCCAAGCCCCGGTTCCTGTCCGTGCTACCTTTTGAATCCCGGTAAAAATGACACATCTGTTTCGCAAGTCCAGTCAAACCAAAACCCCGGATATTATGCTCCGTATGGAATAATCGGATTTGTGCCCGTCGTTTTTGTACCGTCCTGCCCTGGAAACGTAAGTGGTATGCAAACTGCTCAACAGAATTTCCCCAACGCTGTACCCGTTCCGTACAACTGCGCTCAATGCCAAGCTAACAGAGACATTTACCGATACCTTGGAAGATTGAATGGCGGCCGCAGCACAAACTTCGGCGACTTAAAAGAAATAAAGTCTCTAACTGAATTAGAAAACTTACTGAAAAATCAGATAAAGCCAGTGAGGAAGACTTTACGAAGAATTAAAGTAAGCCCAGTGATGTTAGACGATAAATCGAACGACAAAAATGAGAAAAAAAGTAAAAATTAAAACGTATACAACAACATTTGGAGTAGATTGAGCTGAATTAGTGGATTTAACTTATTATGTACCTAATTATAAAATGAATGAATATAATTTTGAGGTTGTCCGATAAAAACTCTTGGACGATTTCAAAATTTTAATGGTTGAGTCAACTGTTATATTTATTTTTCATACTGCACTAACAAACCAGTTGTATTATATATTTTTTATTTTACTGGATTTTGTTACCTTCTTATGTAATATTTACAATAAGTGCATAAACTCGCCATTGTGAAAAATATGTTTATTTTTATATTTTGATATATTTTTCGATACATGTGTTACCCAATGAGGTAGCTGCTTAAAAATAATAAATCATGTTTAAATATTTTAATCTGGTTTTATTTTTATTTGGTTTTGTCCCAATGTATAATTAGATACTGATAGAAAGTAAAAAGTCAGCAAAGTAAAGCAAGTTCTATCTGGGAAGAAAAGAGTGATAATTTGACAATCTCACTAATCCGAATTTACAGCTAACAGCCACAGTAAGATTGAGAGACTGAATGATTACGATAATAATAGGTTATTACAACAATAATTACTGTTATTTTTCCGTGGAAACGGGCTACGAGTTTGATCTTTAAGATTACAAAATTACTGTTAATTAGCAAATAAACAAAACATTTATTTCTTCACTGATGACATCTTACCCACAAAACTAATATTATAATAAAATTAATGTTGAATTACCTACGAAAATTTAATTCTAATTCTAATTATATGAGAACAATTCATGATATGCAAGTGCAATATTTACCATAAACTCCCGACCAGTAGGTAAACATTTTGAAATACTCTGTTAACGTAAGCGAAGTTAACACAGACATGACCTGAAGCTGTTTCGATCACCTATTAGTAGTACACCGATTTTGACTTAAGTGTTGAGCAACATTACATTTTAAGAACCCTGCACTGGCTGTTCTAACGTTTTACATCCTTTTACACAACAGATAAAAAAATAGAAGACAGAATAAACATCGCTAGTTATTTTGGTAAATACTTCCCTATGTTAAAATCTAAGCTAAGCTCTGAAATAAAGAAATTAACATTAAAATTATACATATATTGATATTTTATATTCGTAAATTTCATTCCAACGTTATGTTTATTTCCGTGCATGTATTTGGCGCGGCATAGAATACAAACCCTAATCCCATACCCGCAGAACATCGTAAGATGAAGATTGGTGATAGAACTCGTATTATTAATTATCGATAGCTATTCATATTATTACTGACTAATAGCCGCCCAGGACTTCGTCCGCGTGGAAGTCGGTTTCCTGTAGGAATGAGAAGTTTTCCCGCGTTGAAATGTATCCTATGTATTATTCTGATGTATAACCTATATTACTGTAAAGTTTCATCCAAATACGTCCTGTAGTTTTTTGGTGAAAGAGTAACAAACATTCTCACAAACTTTTGCATTTAAGAAAGCTTCGAACTGCTAAGCTATCGGGAGTTACACGTGTTATTGTGAGTCAACCATAAAAAACAGACATAAGCTGTCGTGGGATATTTTTTATATAATTTTGATTGTAGCGTGATGAAAAGTATACTATAACCAGCTCAGGAGTATGAAAAATAATTGAACCAAGTTCCGATAAAATCCGTCGAGTAGTTTTTGTTTCTATAACGGTTATACAGACAGACAAACAAAAATTTTACTGATTGCATTTTTGGCATCAGTATCGATCCCTAATCACCCCCTGATATATGTACATATATTTTGGAAATATATTTCATGTACAAGACTGACCTCTCTACAGATTTATTATAAGTATAGATAAGCAAGTCGGCAGTTTTTTTTCACTAATTTAACATTGACCTTGATTATGGTTAACAGTATCAGTATATTGACATTATTCATAGATAAGTACCTGATTAGTTATGCAGAGAATAACATGCAAACAAACATTAAACCCATTATTATTCAAGGAGCGGCCGCGACGTTCTTACCATATTTGGGGAACATTTTAGTGTCACTCGTAGAACTGTGAGTATGTCATAAACATAAAAGATAGACACAAAACAGTGGCATGTTGGTGTTTAATACATACTGAAATAAAAAATATTAGGTGTCGAATAATCTATCTATCTATCTAATCTAAAATAATAATAAGTCTTTCGTGCACAGTATTCAACCTAATCTATTAGCACTGTCAAAATTCAATCATAAATATTATTCTATGAATGGGCAATTATTTAATGTAATCAGCTGCTGCCTCACAATTTGCGGAAGTAACAATCACCGTATATTAAATACTATTTGGTGAAATGATTACGTTGACGTGTTGAATCAATGTACGCTCGGCTGGTTAAGGTCACCGTGGCAAGGCTACGGATGTTCTCTCCTAGCGTTGTCCATTAACGTCTTTACTTACATATAATGTCCCATTTTAGAAAGACTAAATACGAAACGAAAACGAAAGACGAAATTTGGGACCTACTCTGAAAAGAAAGTTTTAAGTAACTAATCGCTTTGTTTATAGATAAAAAAACGACTATAATTAATTACGCCATCATAAATATTCCAATTCCAAAAACATACTAAATATTCAAAATACACGTTTAACGTCATTCAAATTTAAGTAGGATGACAAGCACCAGATTTCGAACAAAAAAATTACATCATAAACAGTTATAAATTATGAAGTGACACAAGAAAAATCTACAGACGAATTCAGTCTTCTCCTTTTTTTTGAAGTCGGTTGAAAAATAAGGTACCTACGATATTCTAGAAACAGGTAGGAAATAGTCAAATGAGGGCTCTTAAATGTAACTGTATTATTTGTATACATCATTTAACGTGGTAAGAATCGAGTGGGTGACGAAGATGGATGTAGATTCTCTAGAAATAAAATATTGTTTGGTTGGGTTCTATCCATCACGGTTCTCTCAAGTTCTTGCAGCATATAGTCAAAGAGAAGGCTATCTTGATAAACAAACTGGCAAACTGTTCTCCCCGGTGGAAGTCGCTTTAATATGTACCACTCGGTTTAATCTTGACAATACTTATGCATGATTTTTACCCTTCTCCCTGGCTAACACTCACGTTCTGAAATCGACCGGGATATGCTTTTATGTGTTTCGGTTACAAACTCAAAGAACCAGTTATAACCGAGTTTCTCTTTCATAATTTTTTACCAGAGAGACGTCGGTGATGCTTTTTAATATTTAAGGCTTACATGAGTGCCGGTGATTACTGACTACCAGGTAAAATGTATGTTCATTTGTTGGCTATTCGCACAAAAATATAGTATGTAGATTTTATTTTCATTAATATTAACCGGTACCTTTTTACCTACAGCACTGAATAATTATTCCTTCTACAGTTCCAAAAATAACCTCGTGCGAGGTCACAAGAATAGTCTAAGTTCGTCATTACATTTGTCGTTACTTAAGACCACATAATGAGGAAGTAACAGGATCTTCACTTAAGTACTAACTTAATGGTAAACAGAACACCCCTGAGATTTAATTATTTGCAAAATGGCTCATTGTGTCAAGCTAAAATTAGTCTGCGTCATAGAAGTATCTTTATGGAAGGACGCGATGCCTACAAACCGACTCATTACCTCTGAGACCATTGTTAGCCATAGGACAAAAAGTCTCACGGTTTATAAAGGTTTGGATGTACTCGTACTCACGCAGAGCGCATCTCAACTCAAAACGCAGTGCCTGTGTAGTGTCCAAATCTGTAAGAAATTCGTTACAAATTTTAATTGTAAGTATTTCTCTTTAATATTCCTGTTATGATCTTCATATTATCATATTAAGTGGTTCAAAATAAAATGAAAGTTTTGTAAAAAACACACTTTATTTTTGTCATAGATCTATGAAAAAACCGCACTAAATTGTATGCTCATCAAATTCAATTACGCCAACTTACACATAAGTAAAAATCACTTTTAAATAATTAAATAGTTTTATTAAACGGTTTCAGAAACTGCTCTATTTTAAAACAAAACTTATCGGCTTCTTAGGTTTATCGATATTTATATATAAATTTATCATATTTTACGTATTCCCTCTCTGTTTACTTCCTGTTAATTTTATTTTACCCATTTACAATTTATGGTTCAAGATCTTTATTATTTCTCATTAAGAATTTTACAATAATTCACTTACTGAGAAACTTATAACTATAAAAGTCTATTTTCTATAGAGTGCACAGAAAAACAAAACATGTAGTAGATTCATACAACACAAACTATAAAAATAAATTACATTACATTATTAGTCGCTACTGTTGCTAGGTGCTAAAATACGAAAATAATTGGAATTATTTGGATTAAACCGGAACGAGAGTACACAGATGTAAATAAGATGGATGTGGTATTACTGGCATTAATTTCAGTGTTTAGAACTTTAGATATGTGTGTAAGACAAAATATTTTAGTATGTCAAATTAATATTTATTTAAACCTCATTATATTTTAGATGTTTAATACTCTCATAGTATTATGTAAAAATATATTTTATTGATCAATAATATATTACTATAAAGTATTATGTTTGGACAAAACATACTCTTTTAGGAGTTTTTTGAATTTATATATAGTTTTAGTGTTCTTAATGTTATTAGGCAATCTATTGTAAAACCTGACACCCTCAAATTCAATGGTCTTTTTACCGTAGTTAGTTCTAGGTCTGCGTGTAGCTATATAATTCGAGTTTCTTAATTTAAGTTTATGAAATTGTTGTTTCTTTACGAATGATAAACTTGTATGAATTTCTTTATGTAATATTTTACGGATTAGTATACAGGTGTAGTATATGTAGGTCTGTGTGATATTCATAATTTTAGTATTAGTATATATTTTTTGAGTTGGTGTACTATATTTATAATTGAATAATGCTTTTATTACTTTATTTTGTGCTCTCTGTAAGGTATTTAAGTTGGATTTAGCTGCAGTACCCCAGATTTCAATTAAGTAATCAATGTGTGGTTTGACTAAAGAATTGTAAATAATAAATCGAACTTTTTTAGTTAGACACTTTGAAATATTTCGGATCGAACCAGTAAGTTTAATTAATTTACATTTAACTTTTTCGATATGGGGTTTCCAAGTAAGATAGTTATCTAATATTAGTCCAAGATATTTTTCTTTCGTTTTTCTGTAAATTATTTGATCATTTATTTTAAGTTCTATATTATTCGGAATCGTTTTATTTTTAGCTGCAAGAATTACATAATTTGTTTTTGTTGTATTAATAGTAAGCAAATTAGACTGAAACCAACTATTTAAAAGATTTAGGTCATTTTGTATATACGTTATCATAGTGTCCAGATTGTGCCCAAAGTAAAAAAGAGTTGTGTCGTCAGCATATAAAGAGATGTCTCCTTTGAGACCAATTAGGTTTATATCGTTTATATATACTAAAAATAAAAGAGGTCCCAGTATTGAACCTTGTGGAATTCCGTATGTGATAGGTTTAGGAGTACTTTGAATTCGGCCTATTTTGACAATTTGTTGGCGATTTTGTAGATAAGATTCAATCATTTTAAGGGCTTTGCCAGTAATTCCAGTGCGAGATAGTTTTTGTAGTAGTAAATCCGGACTAATAGTGTCAAACGCTTTTTTGAGGTCAATGAAGATACCTAAGGCTATCTGCTTTTGATCGATTTTATTTTTAATTTTTGTTATTAGGTCAATCGTAGCAGAGAGTGTATTTGCTTGGGGTCGAAAAAAAAATTTATGTATTATGTATATTAGTATAAAATTAAATAATGATATTTTTCCTGTGAGTAGGTACAAGTACCAAGTAAGTAAGTTAGTACGTATCTATTTTAAATACACAATTAAATTTTCAGAGATTTTTTTTTAATCTTATCAAAGCTAGTTTATAGGTAAATAGGACACGATTGTAAAATTGTAAATATTTTCATTACGAAAACGTTTTTCTTTTAATAGAAAAGAGACTATGGTGTAGTCTAATGTATAAACCTTATACTGAAATGTGAGCAAGAACGCACCCGGCAGTGTTTTAAACATATTGTAGCACATATATTCCAAGTAGCAGGAAAACAATTCTTATGATAAGACTTTGTATTGTGTGAATTGAAGCTGTGAATTAATGTTATTATCTTTTTCTATAATATAAAACAATAAAGCGCTTAAGCCCGCTGCTCGCGTCGATCCTAAGCAATGGACAGAGTTAAGCAACTGCAGGCGCAGTCGATACCTGGATGGATAACCACCTAGAGGCTAAAACTTCCTGGGCGTTTCCATACTTACTACCGTAGTCGTTAAGCCATGTCGGAGGCCTTCGGGCGTCATAAAAACTTCCAACCCTCACCTAGTGGGCTATTAATGAGTGGGAAGTCATACTAGTAGTGGAAATAACAAAATTGAGTATTAAATTACAATACCTATTTAATTAACATTATGATTAAATTTCGGTAACTTGAAAGCCGTACAAGTATTTAACTATATCTTTCTCTTTGTTCTTTAGATTTCTTTTACTTTCTAAAAAAAAATTAAAGTAAATCAACACAATAAATACATACCTACATATATTTTAATGTTTACAATTGCCCTAAATTTTATTTCAACTGCATTGAAATTAAATTAAACAATGTTGCTTGAATTTAAGTAGTTTAGGTCATTGACTGCACTGGCCCTGAAGATGTAGGAGCTAATGAAGCGTAGATTCAACCAACCATTCACTAGAACCCATATTGTCTGTTGTAGAAAAACAATTTCGACCCACATGTCTTTATGCGTTAATATTTTACTTAAAATAACGATTAATTTAAATAATTACCACACTATACATATACTTACATTTTACAACCGATTGAATTAGCAGTTTAATTAAACGGCTAACCATTTAATTGAACAATGACATTTAAATTATTCAATATCAAGGCTAACTTAAAAGGCATCGCGCTGTTTAGTACCGAAGCTAGTCTGTTAATTGAAAAAGTAACCATTAAGCTTTCAGCGACTTTGCTAATTAGCGCACTGCGTAATCCCACGTAATCCCACTTCCAATCAAGTGAATTAACGTGTGCGTACCTACTTAAATTTGTTGTGTTAGATTTAATTGAATTAAGATAGAAATAGGAAATCCGAGTGTTGTATAGTCCGTACTTTTGATCGTTGTCTTCAGCCTCTTGGGTACGCTAAGCGATATTTAGATGTGTCTATAATTAAATTGCATCATACATTAAATGTACTAGACATTTAACTAAAGCCTATTTTGAACCAGTTAGTTGGTGCAACAAAGTTTCTACCCCTAAGTACCTGCTATTATATACCTAAAGTGTATGTTAACTTTATATACTATAATAAAATTAGTATAAACATTAGTACAAACATCGTTAAATAAACAGTAAAAATAATTATGTACTTTAGTTTCTTTTAAAGTCAGACACTTAAACATAAGTAATAGGTACCCAATTTAATTTAGAGAAAAATTAAATTAATAGACATACATTATGATGTATATTTTTTAAACTATTATATTTTATTGCTAATTAGTTAAATAAATACGGAAACAGGCGTCATGTAAAACGAATGATAGGTATGTCAACCTTGTTCAAAATTTTGACGTAAAACTTAATAAAATTCCTCCGTATTATTTACATACGGCTGGCTCAAAGTAGGAAGGTGAGTCAATAATGAACGTGAGAATTGTCTTACAAAGCTATTATTGTTGTGAGGGTCAATATAGTTAAAGGTCATTATGCGAGTAAGAGTTACGTGTATGTTGGTACCTTCATGCAATAATTACAAGTGTTAATGAGGTAAGAACAGCACGTCGGTGTAATGGTAGGTAAGTCACGCTAGGGTCGTATGTATGAGGGACACACGTTACGTTCAATTACGCAACATAAGGAAAAAAACTGCATTAATACAATATTCATTCATTCGTATACTTTAACCCTTCGCATATCGATCATGATTAAAAAAATTGCTGATTAATTCCTGAACAATACCAAAATTATATTATGTATGTATTTATTCCAATTTCGTTACAAAAGCCAATAAATATATCTCTTAAAGTCTTAGATAATAAATAAAATATAAATGTATCAAGTACTATGTGCCTACAGTTATTTTATAAATAAAAGTATAAAATATCACAAAAGTAATTTTTAAACAAATAAACATATTGTATGTATGCTATGTCTATGATTACTGTTGAACTGTTTAATAGTATAATTATGTATATGAAACCACATCCACAACGGTTTTTTTCTGAGTAAAGCTTTTGTTTCAGGCCACACGAAAAAAAAATAAAAAAAAGTAAAAGAAGAAAAACCTCTACTATATATTATATTAATATTTTTCTGAAATCTTCCACGTGCAGACCCGTTTTTTATAATGTTACGTAAAAGTACGTAGGTACATACCCATATCGTTTTCAAATGAATTATTCTTCTAAATTTATTTTCAGATGGCTTTCCGAATATTGCTGTTATTTTTCGTGGTGTTTACCGCACACGGCGCTCCGGACACCCTACAAAAACCGTTAACCAAAACTGCCCAGAGTCAGAAAATAGACGAAAAGGACGATTTAAAACCGGCGAGCAGCTCATGTATGATTTATATATTAACACTAATATTATTATACACAAGTTAAATACAATTCTATTTTAAGTTAGATATTCAAATATATCTACAGATTACAAAACCAGCTTTTCCTACTGCATATTTTAGTTATACAAAATCGATGTAAATATAAAAAATTACTTGAGATGCAACTAATACTTACGCATTTTAAAAACTTTTAAAGCTTCGTTTCTGTTCAACAAACTACGGATGACAATATAAACTAATTATTCTATGATTAGGTATCGGATGACTCAATTTATAATTAATCTAAGTCCATGAATGTGACGTTAGTATGACTCAGTGTGAATAAACAATTGAATTCTTCATTACAATGATGATTCAATCAATTTATGTAATTGAAGTAATCGTATAACCATTAAAATAAATTATTGCATAATTACTAGACCTAAACTGTTAATTTTAATCAATGACATTGTTTGTACTCGATTGCAATACAAATAGCAGTCAGGTTTATTATTTTGACATGTTTCCACTTTAATATCTATCTACCTGTTCTCGGAAATTAAAGGCAAATGCGTTTTTATAATATTAAAAACATTACTTTTTATCTTTTTAATTCTAAATTCATTAAGTTTTAAGTGAATTAGTTCCTCAATTTAGTTGTACAGATTATTGAATTTAATTCCAGATTCCCATCAATACTCTGACTGGCGTGGCAAGTACCCGAGTGGCTATGAATTCAGCGTTACAGGCTATGGAACAATAGAAGATCGTTCCGCTGCCAATTATGGGGAAATAGGTGGATACAATAACATAGGTTATGGTAGCAACCCTGGGTACAACACTGGTTACGGTATTTACAAAGGATACGACGGATATGGCCAACGAGGGTATGAAGGTGTAGGGGGTACAAACAGCATCGCTGGTTACGGAGGTGGAAGCGGGTATGGTGCAAATTACCCCGGAAATAATGGCTATGGTGGAAATACCGGGTATGTTGGAAACGCCGGGTACGGAGGATATGCTGGATATGGTGGAAATACCGGGTACGGTGGAAGTGCGGGTTACGGCGGAAGTACTGGTTACGGTGGAAGTACCGGTTACGGCGGAAGCGCCGGTTACGGAGGGAATGTTGGTTACAGCGGTAATGGCGGTTACGGAGGGTACGGTGGCAACGGTGGATTATCATCGTATTACGGTTACAACAATCCATATTACCAAGGAAACAATCATTTGGGATACGGATATTACAACAAAAAACCGGGATACGGTAACATATACAAGAATGGTATAACACCCAGTCTAGTAACGGGCTATAGAGGTTATTCAAGATAAACAAACTAAGCCGCATTAAGTGTACCAAAGTTTAGTCCAAAGTAAATAGAAAGAATCATAATTATAATGTAAAAATGTACCTGTAGAAAAAAATATATATTTATGTTGTACTGTTTGCATGCTTTTCATTTATAAACGTTTTCAATTTATTTAATTTTTTTACAATTTCCTTTTTTTCCAATATCGTAGCGACGACTTCCTAGCTTAGTTGGTGGCTGTCTGCGAACCTAGGAATCCCCAGTTCGAGTCCCATTTGTACTAACGAGATCAAAAAGTGCGTATAATAAGGCGTAGGTACGTTACGCCAGCAAAATCTTTCAGGGGAATATAATATTTAGTGTATCAGCCTATTGCATGTAAGCCATGTGTAGATAAGCGATTAAGTACTAATTATTGTTGTGTTAACTAACATTATGTTACTGTGATTATTTCGACGACGCAGTTTTGAACGCTTGAAATCAACATTGCATATTTACGTATACACCATGCTCTTTGCTCTACACATATGAGTACGATTTTCAGAGGGCATTTTATGACCGAAAATGTAAGTAAACAAACTATATTGGCTTGGACCGTGACCACACAACGTAGTTAGCAGTATTTTCCCTGAGAAGCAAGTGTCACAGATTCTATTCCAAACTGTCTCCGATATCTATGTACATATGACTGATAAATATTAACCTCTCTAGTGCCAGGTTCTGGTGCAACTAAGAACCAGCAATTATATTTGTTCTGAAGCCTTGGTTGTTAGTGATATTATTTGTGTTGTACATGCCACCTTTCGACACAGGGAATCTAAGTGTGGCGTGTAGTTTTCATTTCCCGATTTATTAGTCAGTCTGATCTATAGTAACAATATCTAAATCGCCCCTATGGCAGGAAAACGCAATATAATTAATACTTAAGTTATTAGTGGGCATAACAGATATACTTACCAAGATATAAATCACTAATCCTAGTAATGACTTGAATAATATAGATCAATTATTGTATCGACAGTTTAGGCATTTTCCCCAAATTAAACACATTTATGCCCCCATTTAAAAAATATGGAAGATCAAAATGACACACAGAAATTATAGTTTTCAAACTTTATTAGCTAAGAAAGACAATGCACATTACAACGTTAAATCATTCCTACTTCATTTTTAAATTGTTATAATAACAAATTGTAGTCCTAAAATATTATCAACATCAATGAAAGTCCTTATTGAAATGCTACAGAATTACACAATACCCTTATAATGTAAGGTATGTAAACTAATCTGAACCAGAAGCACTTGTTTGTTTTTTCATAGACTTCAAAGCCCTTTCACGAAGTTTTTTTTCTAAATCCTCATTATTGACCTTACCTTCTTCTTCCTCCTCTTCGGCTTCGTCGCTATCCGACGAATCATCCTTCTTTTTTGATGCCTTCTTGTGTTTTTTGTGTTTCTTATGTTTTTTTGAATGTTTCTTATGCTTTTTAGCTTTCTTCGACTTTTTAGGCTCATCACTTTCAGAATCAGACTCTGACTCTGAAACCTTCTTCCTCGCTTTCTTCTTTGAGACTTGATCACTATCAGAAGAAGAATCTTCCTTTTCACGTTTTTTAACCTTTTTTTCACCCTCATCCCGTGATTTTGACTTTGTTTCATCCACATGCTTACTTTTTGAACATTTGTCGTCTTTCCTTGTTTTCGTTGCTTCAGGTGACGCTATCTTATCTTTCAATGAGTCTATCTTCTTACGCCTTGCCTCTTTTTCAGACGAAGAATCATGTTTGGTCTTTTTCTTAGTAGATTTTTCATCACTCTCAGAGCTATCGTCATTAGAATCCTCCGAATTATCGGGCTTTTTAGACTTGACATGCTTAGTTTCGGTTTTGTCGGACCGCGAACGTTCGAGACTAACATCTTTGTTACGTTTTTTGGCTTTCTTGTCAGTATCAGATTCCTCTGGCACATTCTTTTGTTTTGATTTCGAACTTTTACGTTTTACTTCCTCCTCTGAACTAGAATCGGAACTTGAAGAGCGCGCTCTCTTCTTTCTCGACTTTTTCACTGGTTTCTTTTTGGACGTCTTCTTACTTTTCTTCTTGCGTTCTTCTTCAGAGTCACTTGAGGAAGAATCATCAGATTCACTATCACTAGACGAACTTTCCTTTCTGGGTTTCTTAGTCCTCTTTGATGAAACTTTTTCTTTACGTTTAAGCTTAGCCTTATTCTTAGACTTGGAAACTTCTTCACTAGTTTCGCTTTCTGTGTCAGACTGACGTCCTTTACGTTTAGTTTTCTTAACCGTATTCTGAGCCTTTGCTTCTTCTTCATTGTGTTCTTTCCCTGAACCATCGTCGCCGGATCTATCTGATTTTTTACTGTGTTCAATTTCATGCTTTCTGAGGAAAGGCGAAGGTGTACGAGATAAACTCTTAGAATAATCACGGAAAGGCGGGACACGAATGATGTCTTCTCTATCCTCGTCATCAGATGAATGAACTTCTTTGATGGCACCCTCGTTCTGTGTTGGTACTTCCATTGCAACAGATGAGTCTCTGCTTGTACTAGATCTTTGTTTAGAATGTTCACGCTCCCCTGCGTCTGAAACGTGTTCCAGAGACTTTTTGGGAACTTTGTCAATATTTTCTGTAAATAAAAGAAAAACTTATTTCAGACACAGTAAAATAATACAAGTGTTTACTGTACTTTACCAACTCTCAGTAACTCCGTAATTAAAGTTCTTGGCTATTTGAATAAGAAATCAATATAAAAACCTTTGCGCGGAATAGAAACAGATTTCTCTAGTCGCTCCTTAATGATGTCGCTAGATCTTCTTTCACGCGATTTCCTATCGCGCGACCGTCTATCCTTTACATTGTGATCTCTTGATTTCTTGTCCCTGAAAGAAATACAGTTACTAATGATTAGCAGATCACACCGGTTATAACCGGGTAGAATAATAAGTGAACTAGATATTATCAAATTAACTACATATTTTCAATTTTTACCCTTGCCGGCGTATTTGGCGACATAACCAAACTGATCCAAGTAGCACAACACCGGACGAAGTGACATTATTTACCAAGAAGAAAATATGTTTGTATATAGACCCGAAAAAATATAATTTTACATTTCCATTGCACAATCTTACTATTGTATTGTACTGCACGATCACTTGGATCAGTCGAGTAGTGACATTATAATTTGGCCTCCTTTACCTGGATCTGTCGCGCGAGCGGCGATCCCTCGAGCGCAGTTCGCGCGACCGTCGATCACGCGACGAACGACGCGGGGAGCGACGGCGCGACCTGGAGCGCTTGCGGGAGCGAGAGCGACGGCGGTCGCGGGACCTAATGACAAACATTTTCTTAATTAATAAAGCGGCGCAAAGCTCTCAACATATGTCGCTTTTGAAGTTTCGAGACAACCGTATGAGTATATTCCGTACAGAAATTTTCAAGATTCACGTGTATATTGATCATAGATTATAATACTATTCCGTACTTGACTTTTTTAGATTGTTTTAAAGCATAACCCATCTACTTTTTCAGTAAATTTTTTAAAGTGATTTCCTATATATTTCAATGAAATGATTTACAAAAAGCTGCTCCGTTACAATCATGTGAAGTATGTTATCGATAATATATCATCTAAATTAATTATGTCAAAAAGTAATCAAAAAGCGCTCCCTATGTAAATGATCCTAATATCATACAACACGATGTCACAAACTCTAGTAGCGCCAACTAGTGACAAAGTTTGGAGGCTGCCTTCCGCATTAAACTATAGACCGCAGTTAAATATACCACAATATATTGGGCAAAGATCATTTGAACTACTTATCAAAGGACAGCTCGCAATTGCAAAATTTAGGTTCAACCAAAGCTTCGACCGGGAAATAAACCAAAATTAAAATCTTTTCGTAAAGGAGCTTTGTAGAATTATTTAACACTGAGTAGGTCTGGCACCAAGCGCTCTCATTCTACTGTATTTCAACAAAATTAAATTAGTTACCCCTTTTTGTACAATACACTGCAATTGACTATTACAAACTTCACGTATTTTTTGAACATTAATCTACTATACTTATATGAAATTGAAAAATCGCGTAGCTGTCATATCATTATTAACTAAGTCAAGGAAAATAGATAAATTAGGATAAACATGGCTTGACCCGCTTGTATCAAGGTAGGTCTTTCGTTATTTGTCTATACTCTGTAGTTTCAATTATTTTTAGCAACACACTGAAATTTCTTTACTACCCATTTCACAAATACGTTCAGGGAGCGTAAGCGTTTAGTAAGAATTAACAATGTTAGTTTATTTGTGGCGTTATGAGGCAGGATTAGGATTTAGCAAATCAATATAAATAAAAATAAAATAACATTAACCTGGAACGTCGTCGAGACCGCGAACTAGATCTTCGACGCCTTTCCAACGACCTGCGACGTTCTCGCGACCTGTCATTAAATCTATCGTCATTTTGAGTAAAAATATGCATATTTACAGCATGTAAATATGTTGCTAGATGTTACGAATTGACATCAATTTAATTATTATATTCAGTTATTCTGCTTTAATTACAACATTCATTAATTAATCCTATCCACGATTTGTTATGCAATAAAATAAAGGCATCAACGATTACAGGCACAAGTCAGAAAATCGATTAAAAATTTAAAAATAACAAGCTCACATGTAACAAATAAGCATAAAGAAAGTTATGAAATTGGGAAATCTAGTGTAAAGAAGTGACTTGATTTCTGTTACGAACTACTCTGGCTCCCAAGCGATTCCTAATGGATTCTTTTAAAAATTAAATGCTCTTCTTTCGATATGTAATTGTCATTTATTTTACAAACATTTCTTTTTCTTCTATGTTTAAATTTCGAACATAGAGCAGTTCAATACTAGGTTCGCCACTGCTTTACGATAAAGAAGATTTTATTCAAATTTACGTTTTATCGTGCACAATTTGTATGTAACCAACAGTAAAGAAGGGGGTTATTAATTCGACGACGTAGGTATAATAATGTTTTTAACTAAAAAATATTTACATACAATGTTCTGTTACAATTGAATAACAAATATACAAAATGTTATAATTGTAGTTATATGTTTGATTTATTTGTGCTTCTAATTACCTAGGTGCTTCAACTTCGGCAAAACCATCTATAGGTTTCATCGAAACCGTGTCAGTAACTTACGATTGATTTGGACTAATCAATATTAGTGGTAAGGTATAGTTTACTATGATAATAAGATAAATGCTTTTGATTTTTTTACTTAAAGATATTGTTGAACACATCTTCAGAAGATGGTTGCACTGAAGACTCCGTAAATCCTGTCTGTAAAACAGACGAATGTTCTTAGCCCAATACTGAAATCCGGTACTTTATACAATATACATTTATGCTTGACCATATCATCAGATGGTAGTGGAACTATGGTCACGTAACAACTCATAAATGGGGGTATTTATTGACGCCATAGACCCAGACGAACATTTTTACAATTATTTTGCTGCTTCGATGCAGTTGTCGCTAATGTATTGTAGTAAATTTGGGGTAACATATATTTCAATACGTTCACAAATACAAAATATTGATTTAAGGGATTCCATCTAAATATTTTGAATGTGTTTCCGGAAGTGAACCTCTAGTGGTCACTATTAGTTTATATAACAAGTATTAGTGTTCAAGTGTGATAAATTAGCACCGTGGGATTCGGATTCCTGTTCCCGCTCAATTGTACAAAAATATACGACGCACGGCGACGACAGCGATGCTACTGAGGAATCGATGTACATTATAATGTTTCCCGTACTTTGTTGTAAGCATTTGTTTCCACGTTCGTGCCATATCGGCGAATCACCGGCATCGCGGCACCGAGCTCGACGCTGCGTGGGTATCGTCACAATCCCTTTGTCTAATTACTGGCGCGAGTGCCACGGCTTCCGACGCGCCACTCGGGTTCCTCTCTTTAATTGCAATCGTGGCTAAACATCGTGGGTTTTAATAAACTAAGAAGGCTACGGGAAATAATTTAAAAAGCTCCTTGGCCAGATGTCAAGATGAGTGTTCTTTGAATAAAATTGTAGTGAATTTTATAACGTTAATGATAAATGTATAGAATTATTATTCAGCCTGCGCAGCTGCATTCATGTCTGTGAGAACACTTTTTTATATCAAAACTTATTATAAAATTACTTATTATAGCATACTTTGCAATAGTCTTCATAACGTGAAACAAAATGTATTGTTATAATTATAATTGCCAGTTGCAATTCCAGCACTGAAAAAATGTGAGTATCTATAATAGTACGTACGTCATCTAGATACCAATGAAACAATAACAGGAATTCCAATTTTTTAGCATCAATCCATTAATTTCGCGCTATAGAGCACGGATCTTATCACTGAGGACGTCTAAAAGTCACTTTACCATGCTGCTCCATAACGGATTGGTGGAGAGCATAGTTACCAATTCAAGTGTAACATAGCTTGACAGCTGCTACTTACGGTAACAACCATAACCGACGGTTTAACGTGCCCTCCAAAGCACAGAAACGGTTAAGAAATTGCCACTAGCGATCTTCCGTCCACATAACGACTGTCGAAGTTGATAACTCCGTCGACCAGTTTGAAACAACGCGAGTTGGGTGTCATCGCCCAATAGCGCTTCGATAATGTTTAATTGCACGTATCATCTTTAATACCCTGTGGGTCACAGTGTAGTACATTACCATGATGATACACGATATGCTGTTGTTACAGTGTAACAATGCAGATTTATAAAATGTATGTTTCATCGCGATACGTGCAGTGGAACGCAGGTGAGAGTTTACCAAATTGAAAAGAATCCAGAAAGAGAGAATTGGTCTAAATTATTATGATATATTTACTTGCAATTGAATGTGTTAAACTATAGAAATAATATATACGTATGTTTGCTCTGATCGGAAGCAATAAATAAAAAATGAAAATACCCTCCCCATCGCAAAATCGCACGATACGCGGTTAGACGATCTGTAAACAAATTTGTGAATATTATTCGCGACGGGGGCGGGGGCCATGAATACTGGAAGGGTGAACCACCATTACCGCTTAAGATTTTCCATTCATGGGGTTAAGACGTCTTAGCTTAATGCATGGGGCGATTCGATGTAAATTGTGGGTAATTGCTGCACAAACGTTTTCTTACTTCAAAACAAGGAAGTTTGACGCAGTAGGTACCTATTGATTTTTCATATAATTTCTTTGTTTATTTCTGAATGTTTTAAGATTCCATATACCAGTTAACTTCATTACCAAAGACAATATTCCAATAATACCCATTTACAGTTGATTTTAGACAAAATATGTTATTGCTTTATTGAATATTATGTAGCGACATTTTTATTCAATAATCGATTAACCAATAATGAATGGTCACCATTGCCCATTAACATCTGTAATACCAAAAAGGCTGATTGCCAAAAAAGCGGAAACCTCCCACACTACTCTCTTCGAGATGTAAACGAGTCAGAAAAACATTTTACTGTCGTTACTAGAAAGAGGGCGCTGCTAAGTCAGCTATATTCACCACAATCACGAGTTCCATCCCGAGTATACTGACCAACAACTTCCTCTATGAGTGAACTAGAAGATTCCTCCATCGTTCAACTTAAGTTCAAAAGTTCACCAAGAGAAGGGAATATTCGCTATAAGGACAATTTGTATAAAATTTCTTATATCAAAAAGAAAAGAAGCAACATAAACACAACGAGGAGGAGTGTATTGACATACACACGAATAGATTTACACAAATAGAGATAAAAGTTATGAAGTTTAATAAAAACTAAAAATTCAAAACATTTAATTAATCTGTATAATTGAAATTCTTACATCAACGTATTAGTCTAAGCGAGTCTAGTGTCTAAGCGACACCGTGGTGTATTGCTACAATGTCCTACG
>DWJN01001231.1:0-18801 GCA_018248895.1 Carystus phorcus
GTGTATACAAATTCATTCGGTCATTTATATGTTATTCGATACTTGTAATTCAATTCTACTCTACTCTCAACCTTTTCTTTCCCCCAAACTACAAGGAAACACCCCACTAGCAAGTAATCCAGTAACATACCATGGCTATATTAATGTAACTTTTACCAATTAGCTACACTTTACGATACTTCTCATCATTTTTTGATATTGTGTATTAAACGTACATCATTTCAAGATCGCATTACTATAACTATGTAGTAACGCTATCTAAAGAAGCAGAAATTATGGCTAACTAGGACACAGCTCAAACACGGGCCAGAGACTTGTGGAATTTAACAAGAAAGGTATTCTTCAGTTCGCAGATTTTATTATAGCTTACAATTCTAAATTAAAAGTAGCCTAAGTTACTCCGTATTACAGCAATCTATCCGTTCCAGAGATAAGCCGAAAATTGTAAAAAAGATTATTTTGGTATACTTTGTACAGATATTATATGCATTGAGCTAAAAGTGGTTATTTTATTATTCACACACGCACCCACACACTCGAATTTAATTTATTCGTATATATATCAATAAAAGAACCGACAGATGGCGCTGTTGAGATTTTTTTTAATGGTTTCTAATTAATAATAATAACAATTTTTTAACACATAGAAGAACAATGTGAACATGTGAATATGACAAAATATTCAGAATGAGTAGTTAGGAGGTAAATTCGTCAATAAGGATCCATCGTAATTCGATAGTGTGGTCGTACTAAGGGTGATGGATGTTCCCTCCCAACACGTCAGTCTGGGCGCGGTGGCTGCGTCCTAAATATATTGCGGGTGTAAAGGTAGACCTTACACAAAGACTGCCACAACCATACTATCATATAAGACTAACCTCTTCGTAATATAAGAATACTTCTTTCGTATGTTTCTGGCTGAAAAACTCAAATTTAAAAGGAATACCTCATCGTACTTACATGTGTTTGAAGACGCAAAAAGGAAAATATCGTATAAAATTCACTGAGAATTAGACGATGAACAATTAGATAACAGTTAAGTTAATTACACCTGCCTAATAATAACATAACGATTGATTGAACAATGATTTAGCAATCATACCCTTTTTAATACTCTTTTATTAGCTTTACATATACTGTGAAAGGGATTCTTACAACTCAAATTTAACCCACTTCCTACGGTCCGATTTGCCTCAAAATTTGTACACATGTCCATATCTGATAACAATATAATATAGTATCAGTGAGCTTATGGTATTATATATATTATGAAGCTTAAAGGTGCAATACAGAAACCTAAAATACATATTGAAAAATAGGCCCCTTAAATGTGTCTAAACTAATACTATTCGTCAATACATCCTTTAATTACAACATACATTTTTAGTTTTTTATTTACATATTTTTTTTATTCTAAGTATATACTTCAGTCGGCCCCGATTATCATACTCAGTTATATCACTACCGCATAAAACATATTCAATTATTTTCATCTCCTCGACAAATCAACAGACCTGACATAGTTATCAAACCAAGAGAAAATCCCTAGACTAATTAAATTTAAACTTAGGCTTTTTAATTTGCAGGCGAAAACAGAACAGCCTATATTAATCTAAGGGAAGGATACAATGAGTAATGGCGAGATAATTTGTCAATGAGGATCCACCGTTGTTCGGTGTAGTGTGGCCGCCAGCGAGGCTGATGGATGTCCTCTCGGAGCGTCAGTCAGAGCGTGGTTACTGCCCGCGAGATATATTGCAGACCCGATGGTCGACCTTGTGGAACACCGCGCAGCCCGACACCCACTTTAGATTACCACTTTATCAGCGACTGCAGTTATTATAATTATTACATTAAAGCTAATTAACGTAACTAATTAATCTATCAATATAATCGACCACATTATTTAAGTATAATTTACTACCGGAACTCAATTTAATGACAAAATTGTCCTCTATTTAAAGCTACACAGTACGTTGGATTTCGTGTTATAAATAGGTGTAATATTAAAGAATATTTCCCATTTTTTAATACTTTAGACTTTAATAATATATTTGTACGTACGACTATTTGTACGTAAATTTATTTTGTATGTTTGAAAATAAAATTGTCAGTTAATTTAAACATGACGTAAAATGTTGAAATAGTAAAATCACGATGAACTATTACCAATGCACAACGCGCTGATTGTAAATATGACAACCGGTATAATTATAGAACTTTCGAGCGGAATTAATCAATTTAATACGCTAACCAAACATTACGGTCGTTGTGACTGACCTACTACATGGATTTAATTATTTCGTTTCCAGTATAAAACTATTCCATTAGTTTGACGTGGGTTACATTTAATTTGCAAATGCTAACAGTTTTAGAAGCATTTTCGACTTAGGGTGACCGCAGCAAGCATCACCCGTGGAACAAGAACAAACAAAGTAATTAAACACATCAAACGGAATGAAATTGAAGCCGCGACTCAAAGCGTGGGCCAGTCGTAGCCACTAGAGGGTAGAGAATTGACGCCCCAAAGCCGAGGTTTCAAGTAGAAAGGGCATCATCTTTAAATTATTCTCTTGAAATTACAAACGCAACTAAGTATTTATAGTCACGTCATTGAACTTCAATAGTATACGGTAATCAAGTAAAATATATGAACAAAACAGTCGACATACACTGAAAATGCTCCCACTTCAATTTTTCAGCTGAAAATAGCTTCTTTTTTGAAGCCTCTTATCGAACTCAAACTCAAGGTTAAACTCAAACTCAGTTTAAATCATCTCTAATTATATTACTGGTAAATAATAACTATTCAAATCATAATACGTACCTACATGAAAAAGAAGAGTTTTATTGCTGTTAGTTCGTGCTTCTCCAAGCGAAGGTTGACTTGGCCTTTAGAATAGAAGAAGTCTTCGACTCTTCAAAATGTCTAGTGTTATTATAAGAGACAATTCAATTTGATCTACTAATATAGATATAGGCGTGCTTAATTTAGATTGCCGATATTGTTCGAATGTGGGACTGGGAATTCCGTGAGGAGGCCTAAGTGACCTAAGTGCTACCTGTTACTAAATATTCCATTTCCGTTTATAGTCTCGAATCTCAATAGACGGAAAGTGTAATATTATATTACCATTCTTAAAGTTGAACATACAACATAAGCGTCCCAATGTGTTGTTGTTAATATTGTTGGTCCTTCGAGCCGGTCGTAATTTTTTATTGTCAACATCACTGAATATCATACACGTTTATATCGAGATAGAAAAAATACATACCTGAGACTATGGGATATGATAAATCTTAAGATTTTGAGATAAAATAAAAATAAACACATCATTCAAATTTTAACATTATTCCATACTTGACAAAAATAATTAACATAATAAACTAATAATAATACTACTTATATAATATAATTTTTCAGTGAAATTCAATTAAAATTGAATTTATTTTCTATACAGTAGAAATAATACTCCATTGACCTATCGACCGTTGATTATGAATGTTTCTGGCAAAACCAAAATCAAAAAACTGATTTGACAACAAAAAACACAGCAAGAAACAATTACTGCAAAGTACGTTAATTAACACGTTACATGCCTATATTTTTTATAACATTTATACATGCACAAGAGTTTCGCGTAGGATCTGAGAATGAGAATATTTCGTGTATTCCTGTATGAATATTCTTGAACCGTTCCTATGACAGTACCAAACTAAAATGTCAACACAGGTTCAATACAAGAACGATAACAAACGGTGCCGCAGTGGGCCCTCAGGAGATCGTCACGACAATAGCCACAACCGGATGCGTGGTTTCCTTTGTACAGACGCTTTTAAGTCCTCACCAATCGCCGGCACTGCCTGAATAAAAATTTGCACCAAAACCAACTAAAAATATTTAACCAAAAACATGCACTATTAAAAAGGTTTTTACGACCTAATTTTTTTTGCATTAAAGAATTGTACATCTATACATATAATAAAATTGTAACTGATCGCTGTCTGTACATGGCAAATTTAAAAATTGATAATGGGGGTCTTTATATACGCAAGTGAACCGTAAACAATGTTTTTTTGTTATTTTGTGTGTATGTTTGTGCAGGCTAATCTAAAAAAAAGCTTATCCGATTTGAATGCAATTTTCAAGATTACATTGTGATGGGCATCACTTAACATTTAGTGTTTTTTCATTTAAATCTATACCAATATATGTATAAAGCTGAAGAGTTTGTTTGTTTGATTGATTGCTTAAACGGGCCAATCTCAGGAACTACTGGACCGATTTGAAAAATTATTTTAGTGTAAGATAGTTCATTTATGGAGGAAGGCTATAGATATAAAATGACCCTAAGAGAATGGGAGAGAAGCAGCAATAAAGAATATTGCTTAATCGGCTAAATTTTGAGCTTTTATTGCATGCGCTGAGTAAACGGTGAAAGTAACTCAAAAATCATGTATTACAATATTGTTCCCCTCTAAAAAATCTAGTTAAAAGTCCGCGACAGCATATGTCTAGCTTTTAAGGTTAATCCACTATAAGCATTTTTATGGTTATGATAAAATTGTTTTAAAATAATATCTTATATGGCAAAACAACGTTTGCTGGGGTCAGCTAGTCAGTTATATACATATGTCAAATAGTAAATAAAAAATATTCTTGAGTAATATTTAAAATTAATGACCTCTCAAAATAGAAAAACACTGAACAAAGTATGTACATATATAAAAAGGAATTCAACAAGCATTATAATATAAAAGTGGTTTCAAGATAACTTACGTTCTATTTTCCCCAAAGCAAATATTGTGATCTTATATTGAAGGAAGCAATATGTGAGATGGGTAAGAACAATATTTTAATACATCACATTTTTGGCGTTCCTTTAAAATAACTACAAGCGAAGGGTAATATAACCTAAGAGAAATAAGGATGATTTTAGCTTCCAAACAAATATTAAAAATAACACATTATTTACGATAAGGATACAAAAATTATATGTATATTGGGTTTTACTACAAAAAGAGGCAAAAATAAACATGTCTAAATGTTAATAAACCCGTAGGTGACTATTTATTCTTTTAATATTTATAACGAAAATACAAAAAACGAGCAAATATGCCATTTGATGGTCGTGACATATATATTTGTAACTATAGACTGCATTGATTTGGTGATAATCAAGAAAATAACAGAATAAAACTTTCTAATAAAGAAATTATTATCGAACTTCGGCCCGGCCTTGATTATGAATGACCTTTATTTCTTCGTGAATGAACAGTATTTTTCCATTGATGAACACTAGAATTTTAGGTACTAAGCATATTCTTGTAGTTGCAGCTTGTTTTGCGAACTGTACCTACTCTGACTAGAGTTGCAAAAAGGCTACATACGACCTTGTTCAGGGTGAATTTCATACCGCCACTATATTTCCAAGGCAGGTACGCGGATGCCCTTTGTGTATCGCTTCAAGCCCGCACTCTTTTTCTCTCATTGTCCAGATTGCTGACCGGATAGGAAATCGATGACGTGTGCTGAATTCACGCGATGCTTAAAAGAAACATTCTCCTTTGATCTCAAATCTCGCATTTCTTTAGATCATTGATTATTTTAAAAACCAACACAAAACGTGCTTGCTTGCTCTAACTTGCTTTAACTTGTTTTTTTTATATTTATATATGTACATATAATGCCTTAATCTTAACTTCTGTTACATACCTTAAATTTGAACATATATGTTTTAATAATTATCTTCCCCTTTCTTATCCTTAAAATATTGAATACTTTAATCAAACTTCATATTAGTCTTTCACAATATACGAAAAATGTAGCTCTCACCGACCCCACAATTGCTTCAAATTTCTTTTCCTAAAGTGAATATTAAATAGATCGCAGTAAGACCATGTTACCTATTTAACAATTCCTATTTAAGTAGGATTTAAAAATAAAATGTTTCAGGGTGGTTTTCATTATTGTACATTTCGTCAAAGAATCGTCTAATCATTAAATAATTCACAAAAATAATGATATTTTTTACTAAGTAGCTTCAAGATTTGCCAATTTGCATGGAAATGAGAATATCAAAGAAATACCTTTTTCATTTTTAAGTTATGCTAATAAGTAATAACAATAAAAATAAGAGACTTCAAAAAACATCCGATGAAATCGCTTCTCTTAGATTACAAAGTGAATGATACGAATACAACGCGGTAATTCCGCAATCTCACGATTTACCTATAATCTTACATACTCACAGCTGCTTCAACGGAAGATCAAACATGTATGTTAACTTATTCTTATTTCCCTTTTTATTAAACAATTTATTTTGTTAAAATTAATTGTCTTGGAGTAAGTAGTTCTATCTTTTCTAAAGTCCAACCAAGTTGTACACCTATTAAACTACCGACAGGGCTATGGCACTAGTCCTTGTTATTGAAAATCGCTGGGCTCGTAACAGTATTCATTCGTGATTGAGCTCTTTATCCGGCTAGTTAGGCATCTATTAGGTAGGTTCACTATTAGGTAGGACTGAAATGCCTTTATATGTTTCGATCGGAAAACCAGGACTAATGAAGGTACCTTTCCTTGGCCGACAACTCTTTCTTGACGTGTTTAGTGATTAGATGGCACTGGAATCAAATTCGGGAGGTTCATCTATTATTTATTAAAACCATTATAAGTATAGGTATTATTACAATCGAGGTTACGTTGTGAATGTGATCTGTGATATTACAGTATTTCGTTGCGGTTCTTAGAAAAAATCAATCGCGTGCGGGCAAAGTTAATTATCTCGTAAGAGCACCCGGTTCGAGTATTATACCATAAAATAGTTCGCATATATTTATGAGAACGTAGGAGGGGTAACGACGTGCTGAATTAAGCCAACATTTTTTCTAAGTGGACATAAACGGGCCTCCGGCCCTATATATCGAGTGTCGTATATTTTACGATCCATCCCTCTGAAGAGCACCTATAGCGTGAGCGTCCGCATAGACTCGACAAAATTACCTACGACATGTTTTACCTGTTATACTTGATAACTAATATACCAATACCGGTAATAATGTTTACCGATTTTATATCACATACCATATTTGTGCCTTACAAGTACATTTAATACGATTGGCGAAATCTAGACGAAATTGAATGTATAAAATGAGTATTACCAACCTTTCAAAGCAGAAGACATTCTAAGAAGATTTTTTTTATTATATTAATAATTTATTTATTACATATTACATTTCCCTCCAATTTACATGTTCCAATATCTTAAAGTAATAGTAAAGCATTTGGTAATAATAATTATACAGATAACCCGAAAGCTATAAAAAAAAACCTAACGCATCTTATCATCGACATTATCATTATTTATTAACAACATTAACTCAGTAACAACAAAACAAAAGGATTTTGTAACCACTTCACCATTTGTATCTCATGAAACCATAAAACGTTTTAGTTCATTAATTTATTTCACAGTGAAATTCCACGAGGCGGCAGGTCTTCGGACATGCAAACAATTAATTACGGGATATTAATGCGAGACATTAGTCAGGCCGTGTCAGCAGCGGACTTGCGGTTCACCCGCTCATCTTAGTGCTGCTTTCATTATTTTTCATCCCCGAAGTAAAACAGACATATTATTGTTTTGAATATTTTTATCTCGCCGAAATATCTGCTCGACAGCGCAATATAGGTTTATTTAGACATGAAAAAAATGAAAAATATACAAACGTAATATCATATACACATCTAATACCTTCAGTATTTTTTATTATAGACTAGCTATTTACCGTGGTTTTGTCCACGGAAAAGTGAATACTCAAAACGGAATTTCATACCAAGTTTAATACCCAATTACTGATATTATTATCGTTTCGTGAAGTCTGCCTGATTACTACTATGCGCGAATGAATCCCCAAACGACTCGTTGCGTTTCAGCTGAAGGTTTATGAGATAGTAGTGTAGTTTTTTTTTCTTCCCTCTTTTTCATTGGTCGGCAATTACGGACGACGATATGACTCATCTATTTTTTAAACATTATAAGTCAATGCTTGACTATCCTACCTAATGGTAAGCAGGGATGTAGCTATGGAAGGTGAACTTAGAAGACGCCTATTCACTCTTGTCTTGAAGACACCCACGTTATAACCCAACGGAAATAAATATACATATATCCTAATTGTGACAATTTACATTAAAAACATTGTTCTTAATTCTTTAAGTTTTAAATCTTGTAAAGTATCAGTGTGATATTTTTGGTACAGTTATTAGAAATCGTTTTCATCTAATCATAAAAGCTAAACAATCCTGTCAACGAAAACAAAATTTTGTTTAATAATGTTGGAACACGATCACATACGTCCCAGAATATCGGATATTCGACGTATTCACGCTTCACTCGGCAATCGTGGCAGGCGCAAAGCTGGGAATGCAATGCAAATATCACAATCTGCATTTAAATATCATACTTACATAATAATATGTAATAATTAACACAGCTATGAGGATTTAACTACGCTATTTACACGTTCGATACTGTTGATTTAATCTGATTTTCCTTTGAGTATCTTCTAAAATACCGATCGTTTAACCTTAAATATATGACTAAAATAAATCGACTTAGCTTATATGTGTTTTGTTTGTTTTATTAAACGCTGGTATGAATCTTATTTTCTCTTGATCGACATTAGAATACATTGTATATGTACCTTATATCAAGATTATTGTTTCTAGCTGTGTATGAATACATTCCAAATAACGTAACGGTTGTTAAAAACGTAGTGTAAATCGGTATGATTATGATTATTCAAGTATACTTAAAAACTCATTTATTCCTAAATCAAGGAATAACTATCATATTCTCCACCAAACCGCACTGGAACAGCGTGGTGGAGTATACTCTAGACCTTCTTAGTGCTGAGGAAGTCATTAATGGGTTAAGGCTCATGTGTATAATTTCACCAAACACATTCTTGCGGGTAACAAGTTACAGTTCGTTTCATAATTTTTAAAGACATCCTTTTTATATTAAAATCACGTGATAATAACATTGTAATCGCGTTCCAACCCCTCGTTTACGTACTAACATCCTAATCGCCCGTTTATGCATTATATAGCGATTATGATGAAAATTATTTAGCTTCACGATGTACGTTAATTAGCCATCGACAAGCCGAACGACGTGCGGGCATCCGCCGGCTGATAACATACGTGTAATCCGATAAAATATACGTACCTATTGCCCTCGCCGCTCGTTACTTGTAATTACTTTCTGACATGGCCTAAAGCCCCGCAGTCGAGAGGAAAAACAAACTGTATTTTTACCCGAACGCAGACGATAAAGAACGACTACCACTAAGACTTTAGCTGTTTTTAAATACTAAATCAAATATAAATTGAATGTTATCAATGCCCTAAACATAGTAATTGGTATATGATTAGTACCGCACAGACTCAAAAGCGTTATCAATGGGTAGCAAAAAACAAACGGAATATCTGCTGGAATTGCAACTAAATTACGTAAATAGAAGGAAATTTGTAACTAGACAGTATGGCAATAATATAGAGATCGAGTCTCTTAAGAAATATACGCGAGTGATCCGAGTATTTAAATTAAATATTGAATTCACCAATGTTTTATCACCACCAATCCACACTGGAGCTTCGTGGTGGAGGATGCCCTAGACCTCCTCAGTCATGAGGACCTATGCTCAGTAGTGGCCATTAATAGGTTGAAGGCAGTAAGTTTTATTGAACAACTCTTTTAATTAATACAAGTATACTGTGCACCCTTTTTATAGGTAAATAAAAATGTTTTCAATTAAATAAGCATCGTCGATCGAGTAAACCCACATACACGGTAACTCGACCTCATATAAGTACTTACGAATTCATTTCAGTGGAATTTCTAAACAACTCTATCCCGTGTTCCCATTGGTATTTCAACAAAGCCTGGAACTTACAGAGGTATTCGAAATTGTTTACAAAATTCAATCCTAAAGCTTCGGGCCAGATTAAATCTAATTTCAACTTTAAGGTAAGTCTAAAATAAGTCTTCATAAAACCGGATCCCTTTGATTTAACCCTTCTCGGAGTCTGGCTTGCTGATTGCCCGAAAGTTAGTCTTGGATGTTTTTCACGCTGTCTTTTCTCGCCGTAGAAAAACAAATCGGGAATAAGTGAGTAGGTAATGATCAAGTAACTTTTCGGATTTTGCGTCACCGCAACATTCTCTGGGAGCTAAAGGAAAAATTTAATACGAAAACATTCTATTTATATCAAATCTACTGATAACATACAGCCAATAATTTGGTATTTATATTATATTATAATATTTGGTATTATATGAAAAATAATAATAATAAGTCATAAAGAAAACAATTCAATTCACTTAAAAACTACGACAATTCTTTAGTTAATAAAATTTAAATTATGAGCATCATAACATTGATTACAGTTGAGATTATTTCTGGCACAATAAGGATATTTATATTTTAAGACAAGACTGTTTCCATTGATAGAGGCGCCGGTTCGAATCGTCGCATCTTTAATTTTTAAATTATGTAATTATTATAAATTATCAATTTAGAAATACTCATAATGTTTTCTCTGGTGTATCTCAGTTCACAAAGCGCTCATAGCACGACGGCTCACGTAGATCCTAAGTCATTAACCGAGTTAAGCAACGACGTGCACGTAGATGGACGAATGATCGCTCGTAGCAAAGCATTTCTCGAGCGTTTCTATGCTACGAAGAACGCTTTGAATAATAAGTCTCGTTTATTATAGTAGATAGCACTATAAGTCGTGTGGAGACCTGCGGGTGACTTTAAAGTTACTGTGACATTTGGTTTGGCCACTAATCCTTCCACCAACATAATTTGGACCTAATGGAATCAACTCTAGGTATGTATGATAAGGAGAGACCCGTGCCCTATAGAGTGCAATTAATAGGTTGAAGCCACAAAAAAAATTTCATGGTTTATTTTAAACAAGACGTTGCTTTTCAAGTTGAATAATGAACCTTATCACCAAGAGTACCATCGGGATTAAACCGGAACATAGTTATGTTGTTATGTATACAAAACAAAAGAACTCCTATATATCTTAACTTGTTGGTCACTCTATCTTTTATTTTGTTCGATTTTTCAGCGAAGTGGTCCAAAAAAATATCAAGGCCGTGCCCGAACAGAATCTTTTTGTAACATTTACTTAAAACGTAACTTAAGTAGATTGATATTTTTTTCTTCAAATATATTTGTAGGAAGAAAACCCTAAGTATAATTTATATCCATGTAACTGACTTTCTAGGGCCCTTTTTATTATTGTTTTGTAAGTAGAACATACATATAAAAATAAATGTTTGTTTGTTTGTCCTTTATAAACTGAATTGATCTGAACGGGAAAACAAATAATAGAAAAATAAATCAAAGTATAAAAAACAATAAACTAAAACTTAAACTTTACCTTTACCAATTTAATCATACATAAACGTAGTACTTATACTTGGTAAAACTTTTTAATAACTCACCTGTGCTTTTTTACTTTTGGAGTGAACATCTTCTGAACCTGACCAGTCTAGTAATGGTTGTGGGTCCAATTCATACCCTCTAAACCCGCTCGGCATTCAGCATGGTCAATCATGGTCTTGCCTAGTCAGCAGGCAATAACCATGCAACTGATGCATGCTTGAAAATTGCTTCATATGAATTAACAACCCAACATCAAATTTTGAAACATGGCATTGTTATTTCAACAATCCGGTACGTATCATTACATATTAATTAATTTAATGAAAGCGCATAGAGGAATTTGCTCATCTTCTATGATAAAAGCGGGAACCACAGGCGGACGCGGCCATATTACATCCCCGTTATTAAAATTACTTGGCAGATACAAACAAGCTTTTTGCACTCGTAACTGTGGCCGGAGTTGCGCTGTACCATTCTATTCTGTTTTGTTATTTTAATCATGAGGATTATTATTTTATGTACTCGAAAATATGTCTTTATGGTAACCGTCAGATACCTTTAGCAACCCTCTAAGTTGCATGACTAATTGAGCCCGTAGATATATAGATATGTATATAATATGAGTAGATTTTCGTTTGTGAAGACATGGAAATAGTTTATTTATGAATTATCTGTAGAAAATGTATAATATTATCCATAGAACACATAACAAAGTCTGTTTATGAACTGAAAACGCCGCACGTCTACTAAGGTATTAGGTCCGACCAAAATTATTAAAATACCGAAGTTCTGTCCATAAACATTCTATAATAACTCGTGCATTTTTTAAATATTTCTTCGTAGGATCTAGACCCTTAAACGATCGACGATATGTTTTTAAAATAGTGCAATTATTTTTCGTCTAAAAATATTGTGCTAATACTATAATAAAAATCTCTTAAATGTTAACTAAAATGGTAGTTTCCACTATCAATAGCGAAATCTTGGCTCGCCGCGGGACTCAATTGCTGAATCTCTTCCGTTTCCGATCATTTTCAGCTCGATACCGTTCAGATTGATATCGATTCACAGCTTGTACTTACCTACACCGATTTCGAAATACTGCGTAATAACTTTACAACTCCTCGAAACATTTTCATTCTTGAAATGTTACCCTCTTTACGAAATAGCCATGAAACCCTAAGGGCTATTAAATGTTTCGATACTTCAACAAACCATCGAATCTTACATTTTAAATTGTAGTATAATTATCGTTGTATTCGAGATTCCTCTTATGACGATTTTTATATGAGCAGTTTATGTATCTTATTTTAGTGTAAACTTGTGTCCTTAAAATAAGTAACTTAATACTCCATTTCAAAACTTTACCAATATTTACAAACCAATATTTTGGCAACGACATAGCTTCCAAATGCTTAAGACAAAATCAGAATAACGTTTATCTAGACTAACCTTAATGCAATTATTTTAGGATAAGTAAATATGCGCCAGTAACCGGTACCCATATATAGCTTCATGACCCCTATAGCGACATGAAAACTTTTCGGAGAATAAAAGAAGGAAGAAAATATATTTTTTCAAAATTATTCCTACACTTTTCTATGATACTATTTTACTTTCTTCAATCACAATATTGTATTATTTTTCTCTTTATTTTTTAAATTTTTTGATTTTTCTAATAAATAAATGAAAAATTTTTCATATTTTGACCACTAATCGAAATGATTATTAATAAGCTTAAGCGTTATTGTTTGCGGTGGAGTGTTGGATATTATAAGTATCAATATTTCATGGTTGCTGCTTTACTTATAAAGGAACTCTAAGCGGCCAATCCCGGTTGTTATCTTTAGATAACTATTATAGATCCTTGGGCGATATTAGTTCCGAAACTTGACCGCCAAACCGTATTGCAGTAGCACGATAGGACTTCAGGATTTCCTAATGACAGACAGTATTCCGAGGTGAAATTAAACACAAATAACAAATAGGATAAAATTAACAATTAATAATAATAACATAATAATGTTAACAAAAACTCACAAATCGTTGTGTATTAAAATAATAATCAGTAACACTGAACGCACCGTAAGATTTATCGCAATGTGTAGTACTTATAATGCGTAATAACAATATCCCTAATGGCATATTCGTTACTGTTTCTATTATTCACCGAGGGATCGTTGCGAGAGAAGTATCGCTGCGGGAAAGCGGGAATAGCAGGGTCCCTTCCGGTTCCGATCGCTTCAAGCACTCGTACCGGTTCAAATTCGTAAACAGCATGTTTGTGAAGTTATCTCACTAGCGAGATTATACGGGTTATACTAGAGAAAAGAAGAGAAAACGGTTTATTATTAACAGTTTGCATTAATATTGATGTATTTACTATTAACACATATTACTGTAAGGTTCATGATTTTATAGTTTGATATTTTGATCTGGTTTTCGGTTTGGGCTTGCAACACTGGAAGAAAAAGAATAGAATGTCGGGTGGATGATTGACAGGAGGAGGTTGAAATTGTGATTCTTGGAGAATAGCGAAATTAAGTACCTAATAGTAAATGGAAGTAGTGAATAACCAGGAAAGAGAATAAATATGTATGGATTAGTAGAGACGGTGTTTTATTACATTACTAAGTTTAATAACTTAGTTTATGTTTATTTTTAGTTTATTACTAAGTTTAATAATAATAATACTAATAGTAACAGTCAGTCTTCCTTGAATCCGCCGACAAACGATTCGATATTCCGGCTGGGGCTTGTGAGCTAGAAATAGATTTTTTTTATTCGGTGATGTTGATGTCAATAAGTGATACCAATTTTACCAGTATATTTATTTAATTTTTTAATCAATTATTTATTATATAGGGTTTGATGTATAAAAATATTGAACTAAACATCAATATGTATATTAGTTTTCTTAAACCGAATATTTTTTGCTATTAATATAATAATCATTTAAATGAGAATATGTCGTAAGTTGTTTGTCTGTAGCTGACGAATAATAATCGCACTCGCAGGTTTAGAGAGAGAAGATTCGCAAACCACGTGAATGGCAGAGTCAGTTACTATAGTACCTCTCGCTCCCGATCGCTACCGGTTCAAATTCATAAATAATCGATGAGCTTTGGAAGATGCATCTTAAAGGGTTTTACTAAACTTTTGATAGTCAAATCGGCTATTGCCTGCAACTTGCTACGTTAGTTAAAGCTTATAAAATGTTGTTACTGAAAATGTTAAAAATATTCTCATGAGACTATTTCCAAAATAAACTAATCGTTTTATATTTATGTCGGGTAATCGTAAATCGGAAAACAAAAACACAATATTGTATGAACTGTTCAAATAAATTATAATTAGGTATGTTTTAGGAAATTATTTTTTTACATCCACGTTATCTATGCGACTATGTACAATCTTGTACATTTTTTGTATTAGTACATTTGTATTTTACAAATCTAAATATCACGTACATTACAATAGAATTGAAAAACGTTCAAGCCAAAAGGCATCAAGTTCTTATGACGCAGATTATGTGCTCGATACGCATATCGTAGGCCAGACAGGTGCATTAGGGAGAGAATGGTTGCCATTGCGATACATACTTCACGTTGCGGTGCTTTCGTGAACCGCTTTCAGTTTAATGTCGGCTCTACTCCGAGTGCACACAATGAGCTGTTTATAGCTATTCACGTTCGTGTTCCTAGAAATGCATTGAAATAAGTTCGAGACGATCTATTGATAGTTCTTTTTCCCTTCGCCTTTTTCTCTCCTTAGATCTTTCCTTACATTTTCTCTATTCTTAGGGTTATATTATGCAGTACAAACAGAATACTCATGTATCAATGACTAGTGATATTTATGTGATATTTAAAATAAAGTTCTATTACACTCTTAACACTCTTAACTTAAAGTACAACATTGAGTAATGTTTATGCTCCTCTCCGTTCACTCTACTCTGGTCAACTCCATTATACATTCCGCTAGTGAAACACTGTATGATACACACATATCTGCTTATAAGCTTAACGTACAGAATTGAGAAACATATTTTTATACCTATATTATGAGGTTCACCCTGCTACAATTTAAAATCTTTAAAATAAGATCAAACATCAGGAAAAATAAAATTGTCTGAGCAATTATTTCGACAAAATATATCAGACGAAATCAAATAGTTTCGTGGTAAAATTGTTTGATCCTACAAGGTGTTGAAATGAACACACATGTTCGTACAGGGAACTGACATTATACACGGATGATATTGGAAAAACAATATTATTCGAGATATTTAATGAACACAACAGTTCTTATTTTTTGTCTGTGAACTTGTGGTCTTCTAGAAGTTTTGCCTGCTAATTTCATAAATGGCTCTACCTATTTGCATGTGGATTGCACTGATCTAACACTTGGGGTAACATTCAGTGTTCGTTTTATATCAGAAAGTTAACCAATAAGGAAGCTATGTAAATATAAAAAAATCCTGTCTAAACATTTTTGGAATGTTTTTAAATAATAGACTTGAGACAATATAGAGTTAAATAATGTGACGTATTAACATATTGAATGATCAAAAATGACGTCTGCTTAATAATACATTCGTATCCGAAAAAGGCAGCATCATGGCTTTTGTAATTGACATTTCAAAAATCTTCCACAGAATTGAATCGTCCATCCGCTTTGCTTTCTGTTCTTCATAGCTCACACCTTTTACAGAGTGAGATATGCCCTATGATTGGCCTGTTATTTTATTTGCGTCGAACCCTCGGCCGGCCCTGGAGATATATGGGACAATCAGTCCGACCCTGTCGCGACCCATGCTGACGCGGATTTCACAGCAAGGCTCCCTACAAGGGAATTTATGGATCACACGTTGTAAATCTACTCGTTCTGTTTACGTTATGTGAGTATTCAACTATTCACCCAACAGATAAGGCATGTTAAATGACTACCTTTACTTGGGATCGACCTCTTTTAATACCAAATTTGTTTGTTTATAGTAGCTTTATCAATTAACAGAAAAGAAACCGTCTTCAATTAAATACGACGAATGAAATGTGCATTATTAATGATAACTCAGAAACTCCTTGTCAGTTAACGTTCAAATTTAAATGAAATCACGTGACAAGAACCAGCTTTCATTCATCAAAATCGGTACACGCAGTAAAAAGTTATTAAGTAACAGACATAAAAAAATACAGTTTAGTTGAAAACCTTCTTTTTTTGAACTTGGTTAATTATAACTGTACTAGTTTTGTTCTCGTTCGTCCATTAAAAGGCTTTAAAGTAACAAACAAGGCAGCTTAATCGATTAATATACTGATTTACAGAAATTTACTCTCACAAGACTATACGTTAAGACAAAAGTTCATTCGAGGGCAAGTCAAATGAAAAGAGAATTACTGTGGAACGTGAAGAGAGTGATGATTGTTCCAACTGTCTCCACCGAGCTGATTTAAAGCCACGGCTGCTAATAAAATAAGCTGCCTAATAAGAGTTCCTGATAGCATCTAGAGAGGGCGAGCGATACTCGATGTTTTATTTTACCTGTAGGCATGTACCGGTGCTTTAACCTACAGCAAAAAAAGGAGGAGTTTCTCAATTCTACTGTTTTTTTTGTTACTTAATAATATATACTGGGTACTTGTCATGTCATCCCATTTAAATTTGAGCGACATCTGGCGAGTAGTTTTTGAGTTATACCTAATTACTTGCGTACTTCGGAAATTTAAATATGTCATACGTCATACGTAATACGAAGCATCAAATAAGATTTTTCAAATTATTTAAATTTTAGGGAAATTAAAATAAAGTACTATTTTAAAGATTAGCCCTCAGGAATACGTTACGTTAGGAAACTGTTACAATGAACTGAATGAAATAGTTAAACTGAATATGTGTCCCGGGGCTTTTATCGACATCGATGGTTTGAAATATACTTAGCCCTTACGTCGGGATCAAGCGCAAGTTGTCAATAGCGCCCCATTTGAGGCGCTTTTTTACGGGATTCACTCGCCAACCCCCAACGACCGACACGTTAGCTTTGCTTCAAACAACGACAGATAGCTAGCACTATACCCTATTTGTTCAACAGTTTTGATTTGTTGAGGTACTTAAGTACCTATTTATTTAAAATCTCAAATCTCTTTAACGCAAATAAAAATTCTTTTAGGGATAGTTTCATCCTATTCTTAAATTTTCTTCCTGTATGTTGAAAAACGACTGGATGACGAATGGATCGACAATAGGCATCGTATCCTTTACTCTTAACTGTTACTTATTTTGCATCGATACATTAAAAACGTTTCTCCAATGAGCTTTTGCATTTTTAATGCCACAGGTTCGATCCAGCGGAAGTGACAATTACACAGTAATTACAAGTGAGACGTCCCTGCTCGAAGCTTGTACAAGCTGGTAACTCAATTCCCTTTTAAGTGGTACAGAAGTAAAATAAAATAACCAGGTAAACAAACAGAACAATATACATAAGTAATGAACTACCAACATGATTTATTTAACAGTAGCTAAGCATACGTAGGTGGTAAATCTTAATATAAATAAAGTACGTGTCACAGTGTTTGTCCGCGATGGTCTCCTAAACTACTTAACCGATTTTAATCTAATTTTGTACATAGTGTCCAGTTTGATCCAACTTTAAAGATAGGATAGGTTTACTACATCTCAATTTATAGTCGCAATATTATCTTGTTAAAAATTATTTGTTTAATATCTCACAAAGAATTACTTCCATAAGATTCTAATAGATGGCGGTGTAAGAAAGTTAATTGACAAAATTGAGTATGTAAACCTTAGTAACAAGGTTAGTAGTTAGGTTAGTAACTAGGTTATATATGTTGCAGAACAACGTCTGCTGGGTCAACTAGTAATATATATATTTATATGAATAGCCGGCAGACGAGTCGACAAGCCATGTGAAGGTAAGTGGTCAACACCGCTTATAAATCTCAGCAACATAAAAAACACTAATGCATTGTCGGCCACGAAAATAGAGGCACGTAGAACTAACTCGGACGGAACACAATGACTCGTAAGATAATAAGAACTTTGACTCTTCTAAGAGTACGTATAGATAACAATACCAGTAATAATATAAGATTGACGCACACTCTAACGCACACACACACACACATAGTATACACGCGCGCGCGCACGCACGCAGACAAAGAAACACTGTACACATTGGCGTAAACATGCCTTCCTGCCTTCAACCCATTAATGGCCCACTACTGAGCAAGGGTCTCCCCTCAACACTGAGGAGGTCTAGAGCATACTCCACCACGCTGCTCCAGTGCGGATTGGTGGAGGGGTTAG
>DWJN01001232.1:0-18797 GCA_018248895.1 Carystus phorcus
ATTTTTGGATTTTCGCTGTTTTATGCATGAATGATGGTGTTTTTTATTTTCTATAATATCGCTCCTATTTTTTAAATGCTGAACAGTTGGCACCGCCAGACACGTTTATTGGATCGAAACACTTAAGGCGTTTTGTAATATCCTAAAATGTTTATACGAAACTTTGAAATAGATTTTCTCGAAATTTGAATTTTGTGACATATCACCTTCATCCATTCATGTCTTCAATTTTATTATTCAATTTCAAAATATTTAATGTCTATATTATTACTAACATTTTCATAATTATCAAGTAATAGTGCACCGTGAAGGAGTGCTGTAGCCATCAATGTTCCCAATTACCTTTGATATTGAAGTCTTAAAGAGAGGAGTGAATAGGTTTTGACTAAGTTAACGAGTCCATATTCAATGTATAAAAAACAACATTATTACAAGTTTTATATGTATACAAAAAGATGTACAGGTTTAAATTGTGAAACAATTGGAACATACTAAAAGGATTTTTTAAATTTCTTTGATTTATTAACTATATTCTGACTATACTGTAGTTTCTTGTGAATTTTAACAGTCATTTTAATTTGATAATTATTACGAATCTATGTCAATATGTACTAACAAATGTGGATACGATCATGTCCAATATAATAGGTTAATAATTTTGAATAAATAGAAAAGGTGGTACATTATTATTAATAACATGTTGCCACATATCGATTTCAGTAACTTATAGACATTTGATTTTCCAAATTATTTTACTTGAAATTATTTATAACACTTATATGAAAAGGAATTATACCTTATATTAATAGAAATAGGGTATATTTTGCTGAGTTGGGTACCTTGATGTACAATTTGATGTATCACAAGAAAAGTGATGTTATTAATGACGATATGGTAGTCACAAAAGGTTATATGTGTTATATATTATTATATTGTGTAATCTGTCATATCAGTATGTAAAATATAAATGTATGTAGCATTTTTGCTTAAAATAATGGATGTCTGTGTGTACAAGGCAACGTAATGTAATAATACTTATGTATTGTATATTCAATTATAATTTATGTATTAAAATTATATGGATTCAAATGATAATGTTTTGAAGTGTAATTAGGTACTTGTTTTATATAATGATAATAAAGGAAGGATATTCATTGTAATTATTATTTAATTTGTTTTTTGTTTCTGCAAAATTACCAGTTCCTAAACATATTGTGACTGTTTTTGTTTCTTTTATTATTTTTGTTTTATTATTTCAATGATAATCATAATTCTATTAAGATAATTATAAGGTGGCAAGTAGGTGGTGGTTTTGTTTAACTTTGTGTGCCAAAGAAATGACTTATGGAATTACTATTATACATCCAATCCAATTAAACTATATAAAGTAATAAAATACTGTTTTCTATTTTTAATGAAAGTTAACATAATGTTACTAAATAGTAACGCCATCTAGTAGCAGAGTTTGGCAACTTCCTGCCCCTGTTGCTGTGTCATATCAATTAGCACCCACTAAAGGTCAGTAAATTATATGGGTAACTGACGAAAGATAACCATAAAAAGTAAAATCTGGAAAGTAAAATAAATCGATGGTCCGTATGTACATAGAGACATGTCAAAATGGAAGTTTTTAGGAAAACATGTGGTAGGATTAGGGAATTAGGGACTTTATGACGGTATTTGTGCATATGTATATATTCAATATTTTCCTGGAAAAGCTGATAGATGACTGTTTTTACGTTTATATTAAAATAAAAGCATGTGAGATACCTTTTTATACGCAGGAATGACTAACTAACTAAAATAGAATTGAAATAAAATGTTTAAAGTAGAATTATGTTACTATTTATTAATTAATTGATTAAATGGCTTAAATCACCAGCTATGGTCAGACAAGACGGCTTTTGCACCAATTTGGTTTCAACATTGTACAAAACAAACCAATAAGTTTAGATATCCGCTTAAACAACACTTATTCCTTGTAATTATACCACTTGTTTTCTTATAAGATTTGTATATTACATTAAATACATAATATTTAAGAAAAAACTTATATAGGAATGATAATATGAACAATCTAAAGCTTTTAGCATCTAATAAAAAAATGCCATTTTTGACTTGTCCTTATGTACGTTGGGACCGTCGAAATTATTTATTAAACAGTACACATCATGTAAATTCCATTTTGTTTATGTTATTATTTTATTCACATGTATATCCAAAATGTTATATGGAAAATAGAAGCTGGAAATTTATTTATACATAAAAAAATTAAAACAGCTTGTTCGGTGTCATTTATAAAAATACATTTGCATTTATTGTATAAAAGTTTATACAGTGTTTTCGAAGTGTGATTGTAGCGCTTCTTTTTCACTATTGATTTTAAATATATATTTAAAATGGCGAGTTTTGTTTGACTACCATTAAGTGTATATTATTGACCGACATACACACTGCACTATTGGTATTCCTTTCTATCGTATTTTATAGTGTTTTATAACCTATACAGGCACATATGTTTGTGTTTAACGACATGTAACCAGGTTACACTGTAACGACATGTAACCCGGTTACACTGTAACGAGTAACCAGGTTACACTATTGTAACACGTGATTGTGGTGAATGTTAAAGCGGATAGAAAGATATATCTAAGCCGTAGCAGCAAGTCGCAAGCCATAATCATGTCTGAAAGGCAGGGATGACTGCATATAAAGAATTTAAATAATCCAACGTGTTATTTGGTGAATTATTATTTTTTATTTTTTTTTGGTGAATTATTTATCGATAATTAAAATTAGGCGTTAGATCTTAATATAATTTTGGTGAAATAAATTCTCCCGCTGCATGCATTTGTAATAATAATCTTCCAAATCTCCCTGTTCAAAATCTCCCTGCACAAAGATGATTTCAAATATTCCTTGATTTACAATTATTATTGTTGTGTGTTAACAATTATTTATATTTATAATTTGGTTATTGTAGTTGTGTTGTTGGTGAATAAATATTGTTTAGTTATTATTTTCGAATTTTATTAACGGTGCCTTTATTGAGTTCTCCCGCCAAGACGCTCGTCACTGCTGTCAGCCGTCACCAAGCGCACAGTGTGTGACGTTTAATACAACACCAGCGCCGCGTTGCGGGGAGAAAAAGTAATAATAGCATAGCACTTCAATAAACAGAATTAAAACGATTGTGTTCTTATTATGTATATGCTGACTTTTCTTTAAATTTGTTTTTTTTTTATATGTGCGCGCCGGGTACAGCTTATGCCAAATAAAATGTTTTTTTTTATGCAAGTTTATTGAGTAAGAGAAAGCAGGTGTGAAGGCACTCTTATTACTCCATCTATATTTTATGCGTTAAAATAAAATAGAAAACTATAAATTGTAACATAAAGTTGGTTGTGTTACGTACATACAAGTGGCGTTTACTACTGGAAATAAAAGTAACGAGCTTCACACAACCAGATATCTTATAAACATTTATATCTGAACATGGACCGAGTATTTCGTAAACGCAGGTATTTGCACCACACTTATTAGCTTGACCTGTATATCTGTCAATGTAACGGAACCTTTGAACTCTTGTTTGCAGGTTAAATACAAGATGTGTCGTGTTACTTCTCGCTCTAATGTCTTTTTCCATCGTTGAAAGTTATCCAGCAGTGAGTAACATGCTTTTTATCATAAACATATAAAATGTAAATTATATACGAGCGGCTGCAAGGATATTACAAAAGGGCCGAAATTATATAAACTCTTTAATTCAATGACTATAACAATCTGAATGTGGGTACGTCCCGCGTGGCATAAACCATGATTACCACGCCTGACCGCCGTTCGAAGGGTCCTGGGTTCGATTCCCAGCGATACAGAGATTTGAGTGATGAATTTAAATTTTTGTGTCGGTCTGGGTGTGTGTAATTGCCTTTTTATGTTGTCCATGACACCTACGACACGGGGTATCCTTGAGTGGGGCTGTGAGTGTGTGGCGTTATTTTTATTTATTTATTTAATACAGCGTCAATGTGAGAACTCTGAATGAACAGTAACTGCTCATGAGGTAATAAGATCCTAGCACACGGTTTTTGTGTTCCCACGACACTGTACAAATCAGCACATTTGAGTTGGTTCTCTTATGTATGTAATTATTTTGATTACTGAAGAATTAACTTTTACCTGTAATATTATACTTGTTGCCGAGTTTCTGATATTTATATTATACTATACTAACCTAACATTCTAAATTGCATAAAGTCTTGCACCTGCTATTTATAATATCGATGTGGCTATCTCGATAACAGACTATCGATATGATAACATTAAATACAGACGAACGGAAAATGAGATTCAATATTATATATTGCTGTCATCTGTTAGTTAATTTTCAATGACGTTATTTTTCCGTTTAATTATAATATACTTATTATAAGTATTAGTTGTAATTAAATCGTATTATTTATGTAACAAAATTAAAAATTCACAGGACACCCCGGTAAGTGGAACGGTTTTGTTTATATGAAGTAAATGCAAAGTGTACCAATGCAACTGATACTATGTTTATTATTTTCGAAACATTTCAGGTTGAGGTAATCTTTTAGTTTATTGTACAATAAATTATGAATGCCAAATATTTTCTAACACCTAAATACAGATCTAAAAGAAATTCTTATCAAGCTTTACTTCTTTGCTCTACGTATTTCAATGTAGGAATACAAGGCCAGTACGTACGAGTTTGAAACTAATCGCGTATATGGAATACAATTTTTCATTACAGTCTTACAAGTTATACAACAACATTACTCGAAGATCGTGTTTAAGCATATTTGCGTCGCCATTTTATTTTATTGTGTAGTCTAGATTATATTTATAAATTACTTAATTACTTCTACAACCTTAAAAAAATTTCATAAAAACGTTCTTATTTTTCCAATCAATGGTACCTGTATGTTTAATAATAATTTAATTACTACACTACTATAAAAATATAGAATATAAATATAGATATTAAAATTATTTTCAGAATGAAGTTAGCCCCGTAAGTACACAGACATATAATATTTGTATATACATATGTTATTACAAAAGTTTGCTATATTTACTGTAAAATTGTCTTTGCCATTTTTATAGCCTGAAGAAAAAAAAGTAAGTATTTGAAATAGGAATACTATTATATTACTTAAATAATTAAACCTAGGTACTCCGAGTAGGCCTCGTTTTAGTAGTTATTCAACGAAACATAATTACTACAAAAATGTACAATAGTTAATGATTGTAGACTCATTAAGATAGATTTTAAATTAAAATATTTATAATATTTTAAGGATGATGCTGTAAAAAAAGTACGTAAAATTCTTTATATATTTTATTGAATTCGTAATTTAAAAGTGCTTAATTATGTATTTAAAGATTTTTTTTTTATAAAAGTAAGAAAAAATATATAGGTCAAGGTAAATATGTTTTAGCCGTGTTTCTATCAACTATTAATTGGACGCGTAATTAACTTAACAGCAAAATAAATAACTATTGCATCTAAGTAATTCGTATTAATTATTTATATAATAAAATGAAATATATTTACAGGAGGCCTTGGTAAGTAATTAGTTATTTATTACAAGTAATCATTTACTCGTGCAAGCAACAAATCCTTAATTAATTTATTTTGAACATATTCCAGGATGAGGTAATCTCATTAAGTATATTTTTGAACAAATATGAACAACAAAAGTCATCGTACCTAAATACTAAACACTAAACTATAGAGTTTCATAAAAACTACTTTTATCTATTCTATTTTTATTTTTTGTTTAGGTTTACGTTGATCAAATTACGGAAATTATTCATTATTATATACTCGTAGTATATCTATCTTAAATTGTTGACAGAAAGTTGAAAAGCCGGCAGAGGGCGCTGTATGTATATTTGTTTACTGTTTAGTTATAATAATAAAAAGATCTTAACTATGTAAATTAATTATTTCAATTATTTGTTAAGGCAAACACGGTGATAATAAACATAATTTTAATTACGTATGTAATAACATTCATTTTAACTCACAAAACAGAAAGATGCCAAACCAGCTGCAGGTGAGGTAAGTAATGACCAGGTTATAAGTATATACGCACACTGGCACCCAAAAACAAACATCTGTCATGTCGTCTGCCCCAGCAGTCGAACCTGGGACTTGCCACACAGTCACTACCAACTGAATTATGGAGTCGTTAATAACGAGCATGTTAAGTTGATAGATTAACGCAGAACTTATTTACAATACTTAATTGCAAGTAGATTTTGATTATAAAAAAATTCAAAAACACATTACAGAGATTTTTAAATTAGTTGTGAAATATTCTATATTTTTAAGAATTTCTATAGGTATTAGAATATCTTTGATACGACTGTACAAACTCGCGATACCGTCCGCGGTACCCGTTTTTTGTGCCGTAAACAGGAATATTTTTAGTTATATTATATTATATTTTCATAATACTTAGTTACAGGCCGCTTAACGGGAGCGCGAACTAAAAAAATAAAAAAGAATGTTGAGCGGCAGTTGTTTTAAAATGCGCTTTCAGCTAAGTCGTGCTCTCACATATTTTATGTTTAGATTTTAAGTTTTCTGTCAATTTTTATCGTACTTAAGCGTTATATATTAAAAAATAGTTTATATAACGCCACGAACGTTATTCTTCTTATTCGGTTCGCTACATAGGCCAAAGAACAGACAAATTCCTAATAGTAAGTGATCACTAACATCTCAATTAGCAACTCTAGGGCCGCGTTCCACTAGACGTCCACAATGACTTTTTTCTGTTCCACTAGCTTGTGAGCGCTACTGTCATAAACTCTAGTGGAATGCTCACCACGACCCACCTTATAAGATGGGTCGCGGTGAGCGTCGCGTGAGCGTTTGTTATGACGTTATGAGTGATGTATTCGTCTCGACCACAACGACCGCGATCGTCATGTGGAACGCTGACATGAGCGATCTTATCGTTGTGAACGCTTACTGGAACGCGGCCTAAGTCGTCTCGCAATCTGACAAGTGACGTTTGACAGCTATTAACATCATGGGCAGTAATTATTAGCTTGCTATTATTACGGAACCTACACCATGTTCCTATCGGACAGCGAGGCCATTCAGCCTTTTGTATATAAAGATAAAGCGTCATACGAAATCAAATTTAAAAATGAAATCTGGATAAAATTTAAATCTTTATTTCGCTTTGTTGCTAATGTTTTGCTTCCTTTGGTTCAGAAATATCTTAAAAACTGGCTGTATTTGAGGCTCTAAATTTAAGACCGACACGAAATATTTTCCCATCGAAGTAAACTCCTTTTCAGTGCCGCAGTGCACTTAAATAATTGGAAAACAAGAAAAGTCCAACGAAAATGGAAACAAAGCACAGTTTTATTGTCTCGTGTCCTGGGTCAAGTTATACTGGTTTGTGAAATGAGTTTCAGAACTTACTTCCGCTCTGTGGGTAAGAACCTCTACGAATTATTGGTGGAAATAATAACATACTCTATTATTTAATTTATTCTTCTAACAATAGGAAAGACGGCGCGAAGCTCTGTACAGATGGCGGTATTAGAGTTTGAGTCATCCTCATAGTCCTCATCTTATAAGTTTCGGAGCACATTTTTATTAAACTTAAATATACATATATCCCATCTACTTTTTCAGTATTTTTTTAATAAATGACGTACTGTATTTTTACTAAGTAACATATTTTTATATTAAAACTCATTACGAAAAACTATTTTGTACTATTTCGTGAAATATTTTTTCAATAATCTACAATTTAAATTAATTGTGCTGAAAATAAGCGAATCAAGGAACGGTCTAAATTGAAACTACCGTAATATGATGTCAGAAACTCTAGTGGCGCCTATTAGTGGTAAATTTGGCAACGACCTTCCCTATTACCACTAATAAATCTTCCTCGTTCGCCTACCTATGTATTTCGTGTCATTATGTTAAAAGTGTACGATATAGTTTGAAGTTTCTGTGCCAATACTAAAGTCTGAGCTGAGGGGTCTCGTTTAATTGGTCGAACGAAAAACACGTATAGCTTGAAATATTCGATATATTCCAGCAATATTTTCATACGACGATGTGAAAATCGATTATTAAAAAAATAATTTGAAAACCCACATGAACATAGAACGTAATTTTTTCAGAGAAGGTCAAATAATTAGAAGTAAAAAAAAAACACATGCTAAAATTATCCCAATTGGTTTTCTTAAACACGCAAAAAAAAATATAACTTCAAAACATGACAGATTAAATCGAACTGTCAATCCTTATCTGTTATTAGGAAAAGTTATTCCATAATCCTTTTATTGACGTTTTTGATCTTACTGACTTTCGTGTCTGTAGTATCATTTGTGATATATTTGGGTTCCATTTTTAAACGAACGTCCGGAGGTCCAAAAAACGGAAAAGGGGGATGCTAGGGGTTGTTGGTAAATGCAGCCCCCAACTTAATTGAAGCGCCAAGCCTTCCCCGTTCCGGAATATTTAGAGTGTCCCATTTTTGTACAGAGAGCGGCTTAAAATAAATGAACAAAGATCCTTTAGTCTGCTGATGCTTTTAAAATGTTTCCGAACTGAAATATTGTGTACTTGTATTTTATTCTTAAATTTCGTCATTTCGACTGCGTATTTATAACTTATAATGGATTTTTTGAATTGATATTACGCTGAGATAAAAGGTATAAAACAGGCAATGGTTCTAAAATAACATGGTTTGAATATAACATGATTTGTATTTTGACTTTAATTTAGTTTTTTTTTTATTTAGGGTAAGTTAATGCTTGACGTTAACCCCACGTGATGGTAAGTGGTGAAGATGTTTAAAATGGTGAACGAGTTCCAGTAATTTGTGGCAATCTTTTGGTTATGTGATGTCTTTCCGTGGCTTTTACCTGGATAACTATCACTCTCTCGCATGAGTCAGGTATCAAATCGGCTGGAAGTTGAGTCAGCTCTTTCTTTCTGAGCTGGTAACGCATCGGTAATGTGTTAGTGTAACCTTCATTCCCTTCAACCCATTACTGGCCCACTACTGAGCACGGGTCTGTCCTCGTCACTGAGGAGGCCTAGAGCACACTCGACCGCGCTGCTCCAATGCGGATTGGTGGAGGGGTTGGGGTCGGATGTTTTTTAACCGCCCGAAGACATCCGACTTGGCTTGACGATTGCTATGTTCATAGCAACCGGGACCGACGGCTTAACGCGGCCTCCGAAGCATAGAAACGCTCAAGAAATGTTTGCCACTAGCGGTCACCCATGCAGGTACCGAGCGCGCCCGCATTTGCTTAACTCTGTCGATCGCATAGGATCGACATGAGCCGCCGGGCTATGAGCGCTTCGTAACTTTCACTGTTTCTTGAACCTTTCATTATTATTAACGCATCAGTAATGCCTTAGTGTAGCTTATGTCCATGGGCTACATTGACCCTTATCATAATGTAGCTTGTCTGCTCATTTGTCAGCTAGTTACATAAATAAAAAGAGTAATGTTAGGTAAGTGCAAGCAAGTAGCGACGTTAGTGACAATATTTCTGCAAATGCACAGCGCAACGTAATAGAAGTTCATTACGGTTGAGAATATTTTGAGAGCTTCATTTTTGCGCGAAGCGGGTTTTTAGTAAATGAAGGTAAATCCTCTAGACTGGTGGCGCTTTTAAAATTCCATATATTCCCAGTATTTTTTTCTGTCCATTGTTATGAACATTCTAGGGATTTTTATAATTCTTTAGTATTATAAGAACGCTTATAGTCCACCTAACAAAGATCCTGAGTGTTCCAGTCAAACAACTGCATATGCCATCGATGGATAGATGTGACCATTAATGCCAAAACTGTGCTGAGCGCTTCGTGCTTCAGAGGGCACGTTAAGCCTGGTTAGTCCTTAGTATTAGTCATGGTCCTGGTTATGACAATATCATGTGTTAAGCCATATTGGAGACCTAATGGCATAAACCTTCGACTTTTGAGTGGCATAAATACTAAAAGGGTGTAGTGAAATAAACCTCCTTGATGATAAGTTTCCCGTATTTTTTAGGATCATAACCACATACAATTATCCAAATAAATAGTCAAATACACATATGATAAAAATTATCACTTGCTGCGTTGAAGATATCATGAGGAAACTTTATCAAAATTATTATTATGAAACATAAAATTGAGACCATTCAGAAACAAGGTAAATTACTCGCATTTTTCTTAATTAAAAAATATTTTACTTAAAATAAATTATTATAAAAATATATTTAACGAAGCATGCGTTTGCAGGTCCTTGTATCCCACATCAATCTGGGTAATGGCGCTGGAAATGGCAAAGGGGGAATTCTCAAAGCGTGCGATATATTATAGAGCGAAATTCTATTAAATATACTTAATTATGTATGCGGCTACTGCAAAAAAGAGACGGAGGTAGCGTTAGAAAAACTCTTTTTAAATAATTCAGCTCCAATTTCTTCTATAATTATCAGTATTTACTTACTCGTTTTTAACTAAAAAAAATTTTTTTTTTTTACTTGTGTATGTTAATAACTTTTTATGCGTGTATTGATTCAGATTCTTCTTTGTTAATGTAACTGCATCTCTGCTTACCATCAGGCAAGTTAGTGGTCAAGCATTAACTTATATAGTGTAATAAAAAACTATTCGATAGCAGTCGAGCCATGTGATAGTGAGTGGTCATCGCCGCCCGTGGTTATCAGCATTAAAAAACATCATTGATGCGATGACTAAGAAAGGAAGAGAAGAAAGACTACTGCTTCTCAAGCTCCCAGACAGAATATGACCAATCGTTTGGCTGACTCAAGCAAGAGCGTGGCTAGCCAAGCCGCCTTCACGTGAAGATAGTAGCAGTAATAATAATAACTAATAATAATATTTTGTACGTACATCGTCATTCGTCAATTAAATTAAGACTTAAATTTCTTTTTACTAATTTACTAGTAGACCCGGAGAACTTTGTACCACCTTGGAACATTTGTCCCGTTTTTGTAATTTCTCATCAATGCTCAGCTCCTATTGGTCGTAACGTTATGTTATATATTCATATATTCATCCTCGGTAACTGTTCTGTGCAACACAAAAAGATTTATTCAATTCAAAGCAGTAGTTCTTGGGATTAACAAACGTTCAAACAAACAAACTCTTTAGCTTTATATTATTGGTAAAGAAAAATTATTAATTTTAACTATTAATTTTTCTATTGTTCAAATATTTCATAAAAGGGACACCAAACAAATTTTGCATCTCCGACTTTAATAGTATTACATTTATTCAAAATAAACCGTTTGTTCAACGGCGTCTAGGAATTGAAATATTTCAACATAATACGAGCTTACAAAATAAAACGATTTCAAACCATACGAATAAAATCTATGTCAGTGAATTCAACGTACATCTTGTACGTTCGTAAGTGGAACTCGGTGAAGCGATACCAGGAGAAGTGGATTTTCTTTGACGATTTCTTTAAGATTATATACATAGTTACATGTGTATTGACTTAAATTTTTCAAATTTAGTAAATACGAATACTTAAGGCTCACGACAAGATTTTCTATCATACAAATTGTTTAATGACGTTATATGTTGATATTAAGTTTTAAAGGAAGAGTTTTTTTTATTAATTTTAGGGTATTTAATTAAAAGTTTATTTTAAAAACGTATGTATTTTAAATTTGAAATATTTTAACAGAAACAGTTTTATATCAAGTCAGTAAACTCAATATATGTATACTAGTACTTCGGATTGATCAATAACGTTTGCGTACTAACTTAAACGCATCCAAGCGATAACTCGTACAAGAATTGAACAAGATTTTTTACGAAATTTATAGTAGAAAAATATTATACTCCTGAACACACATTTAACGCTTATATTGGGATATATCGTAAAGAAGCATTACTTTCTAAAATACATCTGCCTATTTGATAGTTTTATTTTAAGATTTATTACTTTAAACCAGTATAATATGTTATACCAGTGTTATTAATAATTACATGCATCAAGATTATATATGCATTAATTCTAGTATTATTCTTAATTTTTTTTTCTTAAAAACGAAAATTACGAATAATGGAAAAGTATCGGAAATTAGTTTTCAATAAACTTTTAGTTTGTTACTAGATTTATTGTTACTAAATATTTGTATTGTTATATTAAATGTAGGTTCTGTGTTACCGTTTCAACCGATACCTATCAACTACTAAAATAATTAAAAATTCGAACACGCCTCAAATAACCCCTACACGTTTTCCAACCCGTGGCGTTAAATCGTCCCGCGCTTTCGTTAATGTATCGGTTGGAATAATACGCATTTGCCGACTTTTTTGCGTTTTGACGTTTGCGCCGTTTCATTTTAAATTCTCGCCGAGAACCCGCTTGGTTTTCCGTTTCGTTAATTCCAGGTTACGTAAAAACGAAAACTCGAATCCTGTAGCGCAAACATTGTTTTTTTTTTATTATTTTCGACGGAAATTCAAAATTCAAATGGGAAAACTATGGAGGAACTGCGCGATGGATTATACCTTGATGCAGGAATGCATAAAACACTGAAAATTTCAAACTTTTGTACGAACATATATTATAGTTTCAGAACTTTTATTATTTATGATCTTTGTGATGATGTAGGTAAGATTCTGTTTATTACAGGCACGATCTAAACTCACGATTTCTAGAAGGAACATTTACTAAGTAGATAAATTATCATAGATTTTATTCCACGGTGAATTATGAATATTATCCTGTTGTAATATTCGAAGTACAAAATAATATTCCTAGAATATGTTCCTAATGTATACTAATATTGAATTGATACTAATTAAACTCAAACTGAAATCATTTATTTCATGTAGGTATTTATAAATACACTTATGAAACGTCAAATATTTTGCATCTACCACCGTTTCGGAAGGGTGCCTTATAAAGAGGAGAAGATACGGCGAAAGAAACTCCTCAGCGATTCCCAGCGGGGCGGAAATTTGAATAATGAATTTAAATTTATGTTCTCGGTCTGGGTATGCATGTCTTTCTGTGTTGTTCATGGCAAAAACAAAACACGGGGTATCCTAGTGTGAGGCTATGAATGTGTCGCGTTATTTATTTATCTTCAAATTATTTCTCTTAAACTTGGGCAAATGTAAAAACCTTCAATTTCGAATTGATTTCTAATTTAAAACAAACTTCTAACCAGCTTCGAATCAAATTTCCAGTTCAATTACGATCAGAGTGTAAAATTAAAAGCTATATGTAATTGAATTTCTACCTTACATGGTAGGTTTAAAGTTGAATATGTTGTGGAGATGTGAATATAATTTTTCAAGAGCTTATACCTATATTCTAGAAATGGCTGCAACAGACTTGTTCTAATTACAACGTCTATTAGGTTACTGAAAGTATACGCGCAGTTATTAACGATGTTCATTCATTTTCAATTAGGTAGATATTAATTAAACACGTATTACAAACAATAGAGTAAATAACTAAAATACTCCTCAGTTTCGCAGTGAACGAAATAGAATATTTATTTAACTTGGGAAGAAATGACATTTTACTGTTTTCTTACCAATTTTTACGCTTTTTCTTTCTATAAAAACCTTCCTCATGTTTTAACGGAAATATCAACAAGAGAATTTGCCGAATAGGTCGAACCGCTCTCGAATTTCGCGCTTAGAAACACATTTGGCGATTCATTTTTTATTTATTTATATAGACTAACTGTCCTTACATACTTAGTACTGTCTAAAGTCACTGGCTTGTTGTAATTCAATAGCTAAAAAATTTAAATTATTACAAAGCAATGACTTTATTTATTGAGGTACGCTTTGAAAATAAATGATGATTAAATAAGTAACTATGCGAAAGTTTGGATTGAAATATTTTCATGAGGTTTATAATATACATATATTATATGCTTCGAGATCGAAGCGATGGACTATGTTGATAACTTCTTACGCGAAGGCATGATACGATAACTTTGTTTATCGAAATAGGAATGGAATCAGTATTTTAGGCTGCGCTAAAACAACCTGTGTTGCCAGTTGTCAACAGTGAAATACTTTTCACATATTTCATTCGCAGTTTCAGAGAACTTTCTTTCTCTCTAGTCACATTGCCATTACAAGAAATCTGATTTTTAATGGACTTCGAAAAAATAGGAGGTTCTCAATTCGACTATATTTTTTATGTTACTTAACTTGTTGCCGGATGTACCGATTTTGATGGTGCTTTTACTTTTGAAAACTGATTATTATGTTATTTGATATGATCAAAATAAATGTCAATTTAAAGAATCCTGTCTAAAAAATATTTAAAATGTAGGTAAGTACTAATTCTAGCGATACCCGAATCGAAACGGGCGCAATTATTATTAATAGATATTATGACAACTTGCACTGATGTTATGAATATTTATAAATGGCTTCTGTATTTCAATTATAGGTATATTTATGTTTCAATACGTCCATTTAAAAGCTCCTCAAAGAAGCTTACTAGACGATTGAAATAAATAAATAATTTGAATCCTTTTGCATTAAAGATTAACTTGTAAAACTCAGCGCGAATACAAAGGCTTACAATACAAAAGCCGTTCTCATTAAAGGGCTACTAAAGCTAGGAAGTTAACCAACAATTCTAAGTGTATGTAAACCACGAATCAAAAGCCCTTTTAGTGAAACGTGAGGGAATGGAATTCTATAGTAGCTTCGTGTAAAATATACCGGTTACAAATAAAGGGTTTCTAATCCTGTTTGCTTTGGGGCGTAATGCGACGTCCTTAGTGAAAGGATTTTCTGGAAACATCCCACGCATTCCATTTACGTTCACATCGATTGCTTGATTTGACGTAGAAATTTACAGTTTCACTTTTATTAGAAACTGACTGTGCCCGCGATTTTGTCCGCATGGAATTTAACAAAAACCTTATTGTCGCAGATTTTACGATAACTTATAAGTTTAAAATCAAAGTAGCCTAAGCCTTATTACATCAGTTATCTGAAAGTGAAACTCCCGTTAAAATAGGACGGACAAAAATTATAAAAAAAGACAGACAAAAATTGTAAAAAATGTTATTTTACTATATGTACTGTGTATATACACATCATTTTCCTGCCCATTTCCCATTTTTATATGGGGTCAGCGCAATATGTCCTCTTCTTCCATTATTCTCTATTAGCCGTAATTTCAACATTTACACCCTTCTCTTTCCTGTCGTCTCTCACACAATCCATCCATTTCTTCTTTGGTCGTCCTTGTCCCCTCCGTCCATTCACATTCATATCCATCACCTTTCTCGTCACATGCGCCTCCTCTCGCCTCATCACATGCACATACCACAACATTCGGTTTCCTTTCAATTTTTCTATTATTTGTGCAACTTTCAGACTTCGTCTAATATACACATTTCTTACTTTAACCATTTTGGTCACTCCACCTCAACATTCTTATCTCTGCAGCATGTAAACGTCTGTCATCCATCTTTTTTAGAGCCCAGCGTTCTGATCCATACATTACGACAGGTCTTACTGTGTAGCTATACATACATATGTATTAGTAAAAAGCGGTTATTTTAATATTACAAACAGACACTTCTATTTTATTTATTTGTATAGGATGTAATTAGTTCTTCTTTAAGATCAAGTCGTCATTGTGGACTTATTTGAAATGCCTAGAATACTGACCTCGATCCTATATTACCAGGATATCATAAAGGCGATGAAGCTAGTCCTGCTCCGTTGTAGGGAATTCCATCGTCAATGTCATAAGTACTAGTAGTACCGACGAACTTCGTATCATCTTGGAACATTTATTCCGTTTTTGTAACATTTCTCAACAATGCTCAGCTCCTATTGGTCGTAGGATATTATAGCATATAGCCTTCTTTAGTAATTGGATGATCCAACACAAAAATATTTTTTTAATTTGAACCATTCGTTTTTGAGATTAGGGCGTTCAACCAAACAAACTCTTCAGATATATAATATTAAAATAGATTATTACTGGTATCGTTTGCCAGTTAGTTACATAAAAAAACACCCTGTTATGGAAAATATATATCGGATAAAATAGATTTAGTAAAATACTTTCAACATTTCGCTAAAAATTATAACATATTTTCTAAGGATAATAAATATTTCAACAAATACATATCTATCCAAGAGAATAAAACTTAATCAAGCAGAAAATATTTAAAAGACAACAGAGGCGTCCAAAGAAAATGTTGGGAAAATAAGAAATTGTTTATGAAGAAAATATTGTCGCCATCGTCATATTTTGCGAGAGTAAATCTTTTGTCCTTGGAATTCAATGGGCTGCAAGTTGAAATCATAATAAACGGATAGACCGTTGACTTACAGTTACTAGATGGGAAGTATGAACAGATCAAATGAGAACTTTTAGCATACCTTGGCTGGTGTGCCAGGCATTTATGATACCCATAAATGCTAGTTCTGTAGGCCGCTGAAAATCTTTGCGAGGTGTATTAAAGTGTGAAATTTTATTTATGATTCTAGTCTATGTAGCTGATGCACAAAAATATAGGGATTTTGAAATAAAAATCTGCGAGCCTTAGGTTTTGTATATTCTTCTGACAAAAATAATGACCGTCACTCCAAAAACAGAACTATTCAAAAAAAAGGTAAAAATAACATATAAATTGTGCCAGTGCCATTGTGACCTGAACACCGAGACGTGCTAATCGTTGACAACAGTCTGTATGGTTTTTTCCATCATAAAACTCGTATAAGCAGTCTGTCAAAAATGGTGGTGTGACAGGCCGTGCCGATATAAATGGCCGAGCGGCAGCTGGCCCCGGACACTTCAGATACTTCGCTCTTGGCTGTCTCAGAGTGCGGAAGCTATCTCTATAAGTGTAGCATCCTGATATCTGTTTTGTGAAGTATTTCTTTTGTAATTAAATAAGTCAAAGTTCATATTAAACAAAAAGCTGGTGCTTGCCACCTCTCTATCTGTTTTTGTGTAAACTTAAAATTCTTTTATTCCCTTACAATATATATTATTTAATATTCAATTGAAATTTTGTACACCTAACTCAGGCTAATTGTGAGATACGTTACCTAGTGTAGGTGAGAGCGGCCGCAGCGTGCAGCGCGGGCGGGCCGCGCGCTCCCAGCAGCACGGCCCGCAACAAGGGCGCGTACCGAGCGAGCGCGCACGCGGGCCCCACGATGTCCCGCTCGCACACGCTGCGCACGTACTCCGCGTCCGCGTCGTCCGCCACGGCGCCCTCCAAGCCCGTCTCCTCTTCTGTCATCGTCGTGTTCGTCTAATTCAAACATAACAATCATTATTATATTATTTATATATTTAGTTAGTTATACCAACAACACAAACGCTGTGGCGAAGAAATACAAATTACATGATTAAGTATTATTAACTAAACGTTACTTCAATTATAGATACAAACTGCATTAAGTACGCAAGTTAAATCATGACTATGTTAGTAGTACTAGTTAGTAATATTGCAATTTTTACGACCGACTACGACAGATTTTTGATACAACGTACAAAAAATCTTTTAAGAATTTATAGTGAATGTAAACCATTAGTAGCATTTCATGTACATATCTTCGTAAAAAGTGAAGACCGATACTTATGCAAAAGCTCTCTTTTCGTCTTTGGCCACAATGCGGGACGATCGTTATTGCTGATGTTCATTATATAGTTATATAAAAAAATACATATCGCTTGAAAATGTAGCCGTATTAAACGTTCGATTTTAAGCCTTATTACACGTATATTCACATAGTCGGCATAAAATTTATACATTGCTGTCAATCATATAATTATGTTGATTGTTTTTACCTATAAACCTTTTTTCTTTACTTTTAACATTATTGTTAAAGTCTAAGTTCATATTTCGATTATACAGGATTCCATTAATCCATATAAAAACAAACTATATTAATAGCAATATGTAAAATAATATTTTATGTTCTGTGTGGCTAAAGTATGTTTATATTAATCATACATATTAAATTGAAATCATGTAGTGCTTTTAGTAAATAACTAAAACAATTTCAACTTCAATAGCACTTTCTACAATAAAATGACGTAACAACCCAATTTACATTACATTATACAACTACTTCAAACACAATAAGGCAAGGCTCGGGAACCGGTTTAAATTCAAAACCGGTTTCGGTCATTTACCCCAAACCTAAATCGATTTAGGTAAAAGTTTGTACTTAACCGGTTTTTACCGGTTTATGCCAAGAATCTGTATTAGTAGTAGCGGAAATAGTAGTGGTGGGATTAGTAGTTGCTATATTAGTAGTGGCGGGATTAGTAGTTCCTGCATTAGTAGTGGCGGAATAAGTAGTACTTAATTGCCTTTACGGAATTAACCGGTTAATTTAGATGTCAAAACCGTTGGTGCCGAAATAACCGGTAACCTTTATCGTTTGGATTAATTTTACACCGCTCACTTAATTAACCGGTAAATGAAAAAGCGATATATTTACCGGCAAACAATCGGAATTAACTGGTTTTTTAACTTTTCGAGTGCCGACAAGCTCGAAATCCGAGAGCGTCAACTGCCGGCACTTTCGCGCGGCCGTAAGCGCGCGCGACTTGTTCCAGATTTTATTGAAAAACAATATTTTTTTATTCATTTGTCACCAAAGTAACTATTGATTATTATAGTTAGATAATTAACGAACATATAGGACTGTATTCTAATTGTATAACACGTTTTGTTTTTCTTTTACACACACTTGAACACAAAATTTCTTCACTCGACAGATGCCG
>DWJN01001233.1:0-18791 GCA_018248895.1 Carystus phorcus
CATCCCGCTTGAAGCATTCCTACTACTCTCTGCATTTCATGTTCAGTTAAATGACGTCGTCGCTCCATACCGTAACAGTCCAAATAATGTCTTACGCTTCAAACTTTCCAAAAATTGTGTTTAATCTGTACTTAACTGTACTTAAAAGTGATAAACGTAGACCAAGAAAACGCATCACATTGGTAAAACACGATACGGTTTCATTTTTTGTAAAAAACAAAACACAATCTGTATGTTTTTTCTTTTAAACAAAGCCAGTATATGTTTGTAAGAACAAAAAGTTTGTATATCAATCAACCTCCTTGAGAAAGTAATCATTAAAACTTATAGTTTCTGTTAATTTTGCTTGTTGCTTAGACTTTTTTGATGTGTGTAGTAATAATTTCCGGTACTTCAAAATCAAACTATCCTTATGATTTCCAAATAGAATATCTAAAATCATGCAAAGGGCAACCTGTACGAGAACACTCGGTATTTGAAATGAAAATGTCATCGAATTTGAATATATAAACAGTACAATGTTTGGGTTCTTGATTTAGGTAAATCTAAATACCATTGAGCTATCATCATTCTATGATCTTCACTGCTATGCAATAGTCTTGCACCAGACTATAAATAACTCTTGAAATGTATTTAAATGAACTTCTCTTAACGCAGAAATGAACGGAATTATATCAGTTTATTCATTAATTATTATCAATCATTATTAGAGACATACAACCCAAGCAACCCTTACAATTTTTGACTTTACGTAAAGATCACGTTAAAGATTTATAGACGCGTGAGATTCAGTGTAAACAATCTTCATTGGATACGGCATGGGGCGGATGTTGAGACCCCGTGGCGTTTTATAATATCCCATCGCTGTGGTCACATAGTGTAGTTTTGATCAACAATTTTATTATTCCATTTTGTTACTATGCCATTTTCATATATGTTGTTGCATCGCTTGATTCAAAAATATACATTTAGTTCAAAAGTTCCTTATTGTTAAAAGTTGGAAAAAAAATCTGCTCATTTTTATAAAATAAAATATTCATTGCCCTTGAATAGGAATATTGCATTAAACAACTTCTGTTCTTTTTTTAATTTTTTGTTATGATCTGTAATCAATGTTCTAGTTAATATTAATTGTAAGTTCGTTATGTGCTCGGTTCTAAAAGTTTTAATTATCTGTTCAATACAAGTCATCATAACAGTTTGTTCTATCTTTATGCACTAGCCACGGGACTATTAGTTTATGTAATAACTCTTGCATGTATTCAATCGAACGTTTTGTAAAAAAGTTCTCCTTTCATGATGATTCTGATGATTCAATCTTACTTTAATATGGCGTTTGAAATTTAGATATGATAAATTGTTAAGTTTTCCAGTTCTTTATTGATATGTTTGATATACTGAAGAAAATTTATTTTAATTAAAAATTATCTTTTTATATACAAAAAACATTAGCTCAATTTCAGATGATTCATTGTTATTTTTAACTTCAGTTTCAGCATCCTGTGTTTTTATTTATTGTGATAATTTCTACTACATAGTGAGTTTCATGATTTATTGTTATTAAAGTTTGCATTCATGACTTTAATGACTTCTGGTAATTAAAGTATGTTAATGTTTAATATTTCATTTACACGTTTCTCTTTTAGTCATCTAATGGTCTTGCACGGAACTAATGTTTGTAATAAGTCTGGTACTTTCTTCCGCCAGGTTCAATTAAGAACAAATTACTGGTGAGAAATAACAATTTACTACATTAAGACAAACAACTTAGTAAATTGTAAGTAATCATTTGTTGAATTATTGAACTCATCGATAATTATGTTGAAGCAGATATTTGGACTTGTGTATCTATGTGTTGTTTGTCTATCCATTTATATTTTAGAATCTTAAAGAAAATTTTATAAACATGCCCGTGTAATATATGAACGTTAAGAAGAGAATTTGAGTTATAACGATTCGATTATGACAGAACTTCGATCAAAAAGATGTGGATTAAAATCAAATTAATAAACTTGAAGCATGGACTAAAACTTAATTGAGGAAGGCATTGAGATATATAAAATGCTTCCAGTAAGAGTATATATAACTCTTCGTGATTTACTTGTAGACTAAACAGCACTTGCATTACCATATTACACCAAAATATTCCTGTTTGCTCTGCTTTGAATCTAATCTATGGGGAGTCAATAAACGTATCTCGTTTCCGCTCTATTTGGGGGTTAGTCGGGTAGCTGGCGGGTCGGGTAAACACTCACTTGTTGATATGAGGGGCGCATATGTTAGATATAGTATAGATTTACTACTTAACAAGAGTGGTATCGGTCGTATTTTTAAACAACAAGGCGAACTTGTATTGAATGAGTTTGCTGAGACACTGCCTGTTCGGATCCCTAGTATAACAGATTCATCCCAATTATGAATATTTTATAAATAATTTATTCATCGTAATTTTCTGTTAAAGTTTCTTGAAAATATAGTTTTGTTGAATTTGAATGTTACAAATCCTGGAAAATTATAATTTTCGACCTAAAATCATGTTACCTTCGACATGCTTTTTTAATATCCCCTAAATCTTGTTATTTGTGTACTCTACTATCAATTAAACTCGTGCCAATATCAGAAGTAGCTTAAAATGGTCATGAGCTTATAAACAAGTGTAGGAGTTCGTTCGAAGTAAACATTAGAACCAGGAACTTTTATTTACAATGCGCATTTAATATGTCTTGGAGCCACGAAGCTCAGCGGCTGGCTGCTGGCGGCAAATAACTCACAAACCTCAGACACACAGATACAATACCGCGAAACTATAATGAAGGAGTACGGTACTTTGCTGGGAACGAACGCTATGGTGAGCAGCAGTAGCAAACTTATTGTAGAAACGTGGTATTAACCGCTCTGGCTAATTTGTAACGGTGATTAAAGTTGAAGGGCTTAGTTCTGACTTCGCTGTGGATGATTGAAACTACAGTCGTTATTGGTATCGTGCTTTGTTTGTATATTTTGTTATTCATATAAGCTTTGAAAAACTATTAGTCTTGAGTTTAATGCATCCGTTGTAGGTTTTGAACTTTAAAACTAAATGGTTAGTAACATTTAAAGAGCCATCGTCAACAACTTTTTTAACAAGTACAAACTTATCATCAAACTTATTGTGCTGGTCTACTAAGTTTATAGTTTAAGCATTATTAATTAATACTTGAAGACGGGGCAATGCCCTCGCATTCGAACTCAGCCGTCTGATCCTTTCATCGACCCCCCAGTAACAACTACATTGTGGAGCTACAAGCCTTAATTTTTTGAAGTCAGCAGTTATAGTATGGTTAGTAATATTTTTAATTTAGCAGTACGTTTTACTGAAATAATTGGTACTTCCACAAGTATCAACCAAAATTACTGACTCGAATTTACACCGGATCTAACTAAATGCATATTACCCAAAATTATCAGTAGTTAATAGGTATTTATACTTATATAGCAAAAAACAATTATGGCGGTGGATTTTACACAACATCTAACCAATTTATTGCTTGCGAGGTTTTCATTTATTATATTTCATGTTATTGATGGGTTTTTTTTTACTGTTCTTTACTCAGTCGACATAATATTGTCTTCGAGATATTGGAATTCGTTACTTTAATACAATACTTTCCCATTGAAAAATGAGCACATGGTCCTACATCTTTTTACACACACCTTTTACACATGATTTTAAAATAAACTCACCGTGGATTGTTCGTAGTCACGTTTAAACTGACCTCTCATATTACCAATTACCCCCTTGTTCACGTAAAACAACATACACCAAAATTTAAGAACACGACTAAATTCTAACATTTCTTGTTCGTTACTCAATAAAGTGATTGTTAACTGTAATTACTCGCCGATGTTGAAGCAGATATTTATCTCTTTCGCATGACTTCATCGTCTTGTCGCTCCCGAAATGGTTTGTTCAAGGCCACATACTCATCGTCCGGCTCCTATCTATTTTTAATGTGAATTTAGTCTTACGATTAGGCACTTAGTGTTATAACACGATAATAATACATCAAGTACTTCCGTTGTACCGTTGTGATAGTTTATGACAGGATAAACATTATATTTGAATTTATTTAGGTAAACTTTGAATTCTTTACATTTTGTATATAAAATACGTCTTTGTAACTACTTTTACAATCAACAGCATCTTCTCTTTACTGATTGTAGTTCATCATGTTTATTATCACCAGCGAACAGTCATATTCAATCGTAATAAGTTATTCGTTTGCTGTAAATTTTCTTGTGTAAAGTCGAGTGAATTATGTGGTATGGTTATGTTGAGTAAATAAAATATTTTATTTGACATAATTGCAGTAAGATAAAACATCATAAATTTATCGAGGATATCCGTCAAATAAATAGTTTAGTATACTTAAAAATATATCGCCAAATTTTTTGATGTTCTAATATTTAGTGTACCGTATTCCTGGTGTAATAGTTTATGTTAAAATTTAATGAGGATTTCTGAAGTGCTTATTCGGATTAGAAAGTTTTTAAACGATCTCAATGACGTGACACTGTCACAGTACTAATTTCAAAACACTATGGTCATAATATCCGCCGTCGGTAACGTCCATCTCGTTAACTTGATTAATTGTTAAACAACTGAAGTAAAGATGTCAAATGTAAAAGTTTAAAAATTGTTAATGAGATTAGTGTCCCACGAAAAGTTTAGACAGCGAAAGTTTTACAATCATAATCTTCAAGATAAATTTGTTTCGGCATAGCGTGAAGCGCAATAAATTATATAAATTAAGGCTATAGGCGAAATAAAATTGCTTCAGTATAGCCTGAAGGGCTGTCAAAGACAACGCCGTGCACAAACAAAAATAATAAGAACGTGCTGGGAGGTACATACGAGCAATCGTGAAACTCAAGGTCAGACGGTCATAAGAAACTCGAAAAGAAATTTACAAGCTGCAAGCCCAAAGGGCATTTCAAACCAGTGTTCTGGCCAACATATATTTATATCGATGTCGACAAGATAGTTTGCATATCAATATCATTTGAAAGTGAGAATGAAATTTTCTGTGAATTGATAGTTTAATGCTACCTTATGAACTTTATGAGGTTATAAATATAAACCTTTGCAATTTGAGCCATTTAAGGTTCCATTTTTCGCTTACGAATAGTTTTCGTTGAGTCTTTATTATATTATATCGGTGTGTATGTCCACTCAATTAGACATCACAGATTAGGATGAGAGAATATTTATTTCTCACTCAAGAAAATGTCGGTTACGACTGAGAATCTAAACAGGATCACTATAAATTTGTGTACAGGTTGTTTTTTTCAATACAATCATGTTAATGACCGTGATACTCTTCCAATCAATTGTTGCTCTTATTAATAATTATTATAATTACTAATATTACTCTTATAACTACTTAACATTTACAAAGCTTATCTAATATTCAAATAATTATCATGATTCACAATAATTTTTTTTTACTATATTTTCAATATATTGTCTGGTCGATAGGTTATAGATTGGTGTGATTTTATTCCAGTTTGTTTAATATCTGACTAATGGTGTCAATACTGCAAGTTATTTCTAATTGCATAACCACGGGTCTTAATTTAACTTTGTTCATTACCGCTGCGCCTATTTTATAACAATAAACAATTACCTATGCAGCTAATTACAAGCCCTTAGAAGTGAATAGGAAGATAATGCTAGTCTATACGTTGTAACATCAATATCCACGTGTTTCCGCATCCTCCCATTTGTCAAGGAAGGAAAGTAAGAAGTTATTAACTACTAGTATTAAATTTAGTGGTGCATAAGATAATTTTGCTGTCACAGGTGATTCCAGTCTGTCTCAGGATAATTGTTTCCGGATAACGTGATACATAAATCGAATGAAGCGTGAATTCGAATCTTAATTCTAACTCTGTTGGATTTATCGATAGTGCGACAATAATTGATTCGTGTTCTGTCTTTGGGAGCGATAACACTATAACTCGCTTCGAAACTATTAACATTCCTTGGTGGTGTTTTAGTAATTGTGATTATTGTTTGTTATGGCAAGTGTTGTTTATTTATTTATATATATTAAATTTCTCCATATGTTTAAAATTATTAAAATAAAATTAAGATATTTTTAATGTAAAAATTAACATTTCATAAGCATTAACATTGAACCGAATAGAATAGTTGTGGACAATATTACAAGTGACGTAAGACCAGAAAATCTTACGTGCTCAAGAAGAGTACAGTACTCGCAAGCTGAGTCCCAGTTAACCATTCACAGTTGCTCTTTGGCCAATTTGCGTCGATTAACCTAAACCTCTTTTCCTGTATGGCCCTAAATTGCAGTTGAATTTCGCTCATCTTGTCAGTTTCGACTTTCTCTTTCATGGTAGCATTATGGATTGAGGTAGCTGACATTTATAGGACAGTTACATGTTTATTGCTTTGTAGAATACAAAAGTTATCGATAGTAAAGTCTGATTTTAATGTCTATATTCTCCTTTGAACTCGGCTTGGAGTAGATTAAAGTGATGTCTTAGGAGTTTACTGTATGCTATTTTGTTTTTCTTTTCATAAAATGGTACTATACCTATACTTTTTTTTTATTGTTTCGGGTCTCTCCTCATCTCAAAAGCGTACCATCACCACGAACCTCCAGTACGGATTGTGGGGGAGATTCTTTTTTATTGTACTATATTATTTTCTAATCTTCATTCGATAGGTAGAAAATCATAATCATGATTTCTTGTGATCTTAAAGAGTGTACAAATATATTCAATTTGTTGTTCGTATTTTTTAAAGTTCGTACATCCACAGAGGTATTTTAAAAATTTGACACATAAATTTTTGTGTTAACGCATGGTTTTATGTTCCAAGTTCAATTTTGATTGCAAGTCACACCGTTACTCGTAGTTAGTAGATGAGTTCACCACTGAGGCGTAACAATTATCGCTTGAAACAGTGAGCTCCAATGTGCAAAGTTAGCAGCAATTTTCACATTATAACGGTATTATCACGTTAGTAATAACATTTTGTTAGTTGCCTCCATTCAGTGAATATATTTTTTTGGGAATCGAAGAATGTCGTAAAAGCTATGTCAAATACATTTTAAGTTCCGCGTGCCGTTCATGTAATATCTATGTAAATCTCATGCTTATTGCTTATTTCCCTATCATAAAAACTATCCAGGAACATGTGTAACAGTGGACATCAATAACTCCAGCAATTTTTTAAGCTACTATGTCCATTTGTTCAAGTGAATCATTAGAGATGTCAAAAATAGATTATAGTATTTAAAAATTCCAGATCAAATTATAGACCACTTGCGCATGAAGCCAACATTGTTATTACTTGGCAGGAATAGGAAACGAACAATGAAGTTCGTCGACGTGAAAGTGTGAGCTTATGCAGCGCCTGGCGATACAACGCAGTGCAATAATGTGACGTTTGAGCTGATTCGTAGTTTTAAGAACTAGATAAACTGGCTCGTTTTATGGTATGTGACAAGAAAGTTTGTGGGAATTAAATTGTGGATACGAAGTAGTCTATAAGTAACAATTAAGTATCAGCAATTTACCCACGCTGGTGTTCGCTTCCGATTACAATGTGGGTGTCTTCAACTGGAGAATGAATAGACTTGTAGGCTTGTTAATAAGTCTTATTACCCAAGATTACGTCGCTGTTTATTCTAAAAACATCCAAAGGCACAGAGTTGCTACGATAGGTACTCTTCATCGCTAGGATTCGAAATGATTCAAAAAATATTTACAAATAATTTAATTTAAAATTTTACTATATTGTCTTGTCAGTACAATGCATTTTGTCATCAAATATTTTCTAATATACTTGTAACAATTTTTGCACAACGTGTCAAATAAGACAACCTTCCGGCACCCCTACAAATGCTTGGAGCCGCTAAAACTGTGTTCCTGCTACGTTATCGACTTGTAATTTGAGACTTAGTATCGTGTTATATCTCTCTGTGCAGTAGGTACGCTGCGCAAGCTGTTATTCAGAGTACCACCCAACAATAAACTGTAGTAACAATATAGGTATCAAAGAAGTCGTAAATATTTTTGCAATGCTTTAATGAACCACCGGTTTGTTATTATTCTGTCGTCTATTTCTCAAGCTAATGTACTTGGCCTTAATTCCTATACTGTACCTACTCAGGGTTGTCCGATGTCCGGTTTTCACTTAGACACACAGATATTTCCGTGCCCAGTTCAATTGAATGATAATTCTGAAATGTTTGGCGTTCTAGCTAACTCCATTCTCGTAGAATGGACAAAATCCTAAGAATCTCATTAGCAATTTTAATTAAACAGAATAAACGATTGGTTTAAAATATTTTCTTTAACTTCGTCATAGATCCTAGCATATGTCTATTGGTGATCTTTTTAGCATTCGCCTATTAGTGATTTTTTATCTTTTTATCGGTTAAATTTACTTTGTCTTCTAAATACGAGAATGCCATATTTTATTTAACGGATTTTTTTTTCACTGATTCACAATCCTATCCCGTAACTAAAAGTGATCTTAAATTATACAACATTTATAATGAAATTTTAAGCAAATTTATAAGTCCTGTTATTAAAATATTGAGTACTATTTAAATCCTCGTAAAAATCGCGACGATGCCTTCATTCTTCTAATAATGTACGTTGCCGTTAGCTCCCACATAAGCAGGGTTTATTGACCGTCGATAGTATTATCTGACACCACATTATCAACACCTCTCTCCACCAAGCCTCCCCCCGGAGATAGATACTAATCAAACAATGTACCTACTCGCTCATGGAAAAAATATATATTTGTTTTTTATCTGCCATCATCATTGTACTGCAAGTTACTTGAGCCCTCGTGTGTACATTACTGTGTTTTGGATTATCATGGTCTCATGCTGCTTTTATACTGAGAATTCATCACGAGTTCTTATTTAAAAAATGACCAGTGATATTATTCTTGAAATTTGTTAGGAGTTGTTACTTTCATAATAATTTTCCTATCTATTAGTATTTCACTAATGTCTATCGATAATATTCAAATTTAGATTTTTAGATATATCTGATAGGTTCGTTTCAATAATAGTAATTACATTTAAGATATTTGTTAAGTTCTATTAATGTGAAAAGGGTTGTTATAAAGGTGCAGACAAGTATGAAATTATATTACATCCGCTACACTTAACATAGTTTCTCTTGCGTCTTTATCACAATGAAATAGGAAATTTAATATGCAATGTTTAGTTTAAGATTACTTGCCTACATCGAGAAGAGTAATTTCACGGATATGATCTCATGCATGCCAAATCATCATCTATTTCAGAGATATAAATTGATTTCAATTGGTGTTCTAGTGACTTACAAATTAAAGGAGCAATTTGTATTTATGTTACAAATTTAACTCTCAAAGGCAAAATTTTGCGTATATTTGAAAAGAAATTAATTCAATAATACTTTAATCTTTGATAATTTATTAGAAGTGGATGTACGTATAATTGATAAATATGGTAATGCTAGGAAAGAAAATTCTGAGTAAAGATTGTGTAGTACTTATTTTTTACATTAAGTTAGCAATATATTGAAGAAGGCATTAGAAACAATGACATTAAATATTCCATACTGCTAAATCCATAGAAGTTAATCGATGAGGATAAAAGGATCTACAACACTTTTCTTCCGAAAATTTCCACATTTTCTAAGTTGTATTTACATACTAAGTATTAATAAATACTGCTTAAACTCACTGTCTAATATTTATAGACTCGGCGAGGTGTCTTGACAACATTCAACAAAAGCTGTGTAAATAAGCTCATTCGGTGCAATTTAATACCTCGTTAAAATCAGCCCAGTGGCTGGAATACTAATTAACTGTAAACCGGTTTACGATATTGTCAGTGGACGCAATTTTCTCAGTGTCGCCAGCACGTGGTCGGACAGAACGATAACCAACATAATATAAAATGTTTACTACATAACACTAGGAACTTAAGGCAAGATTCTGTTGTTATTTTGTTGTGCGGATTCATGTAGGTTATTTAATAGTTATTGGCTGGCGTTATTGGCTGAGTTTAGGTTTCATGGAATAATGTGTAGATATATTAGCTCCTAGCACTGTCGGTCTAACAAATCCATACCACACTGATTGCACATAAACAATGCAGTTGACAAGTAGTCATCAAAATGACGAAATCTAATAATAATTGTCCAAAGCGAAATTATTAACAACATATCAATTTCTTTTAATAAGACTATATTAGATTAATAAACATCAAAGAAGTGTTCATCACAACATAAGAACTTATAAGAGAGAAAATTAATGCATATATGTATGTATATAACATTTAAGATTACCTTATAAGGAAAATACGTATATGTTTAAATATAATACTTAGTTAAAATAGTGGGTAATAGTATAATTCACTTCGCAATGTATTCGCAAACCAACATCCACTAAATAGGTCAATGGCATTAGCTCCTAATGTCATTGGAGTGTTGAGTCTCAAAAATTAATAGAGTCGAATGCATGACTCATTCAAACCAGCGAATGATCTCATTGAAAGATACATCGTCTGCGCTGTAGGCCAAGCACGCATAGCATTTATTTCCTCGTTTAAATTATCATTAGATATATTTTTTGCGTCGTTTGTGTTATTATTATCGAAACAAAAACTAACTTTCCTTGAAACACGATAAACTGCAATGTTTTTAATAAGGTACCAGTGATTCGGCTATTATTTGTCCAACAAGAAATAACAGATGATAGAATTGAACTTGTTAAGACATAAAACTAAACGAATACTAATGTAATGATGTCAGAAATCAATTTGAAACTAACAGTTAAATAACGATCTTGAGTTCATAATTGGCAAGGTCACGTCTTACGTGTTTTTTCGCGCATTGACCTTAGTCCATGAATGCAACAGGAAGTAATGAATAAATGGTTTCGTATACATTATTTCTTTAGTTTGTTAGTAATTTATGAGCTAAGAACTCTTACAATGTCAATAATTTTCCTACTAAATAGGGTAGAAAACGTTAATGTAGAATATTATAAAAATATTGTGTTATCTCTTGGATTTTAAAGGATCACATGATCGCCAAAGATAACCTTGTAAATTTCAAAACGTCAAACAAAAACTGTCCCATTAGAAAATACCGAAAAAAAAAATATTACAAAAAAGTGGACATAGATGTACATCCGTAATCTTAGCCGTATGACACTTTCGCAGCTTCCGTTTGGCCTTGATCGAAAGTTCCCAAGCTCGAGCCATCTGGATGAAGCAAAAACTTTATTAAAGATGATTTGATAGGGTTTTTATAAATCCAGCATCCGTATACACAATATAATATGGTTTCTTCATTATACTTCCTGATTTTTTTATATCGAGCCTCCTTGCCATATGGTAGCGATATTAGAAAACCTTTACTTCCCGTGAAAAGGCCTAAAAAGATAAAATATGAGAAAACAAAAATATATGTGTAACCTGTAAATTAATATTGTCTCAATCACACTTCATTTCATGAACTTATATGTTTGAGATAATCATATTTTACGTAGTCTATCTTTATAAGTTTACTTGAACAAATAACGAAAACTTCAGTAGTCCGTTTTACGGAAGCACTACTTTTATTAAGCACGTGGTAGTTGTAGACCTCCCACATGCCGAACGAGACAGCACAATCGTGATTATGTATCGCCGTGCAGATGTGAGTTAAAACTGTGAGTATTGCGGCTTACGACTGCGTTACGTGTTCAATACTTTTACACTGTAAGAGAAACTTTTCCTTTTTGTCCTTTTGAGAAATTACATCACTACTTGAATTTATTGTTTAAGTTTCTAGTGCGAAGGAATATTGTCCTGTGACTTAATGAAAAATATTATAAGCATTGTTTGTGAACTATGCAATTTAAAATGTCTGTCTTACTTGAAAACTCAAAGGCTGCAATCATGGCACGAGCCGCAATCGCAAACAGTTTTGTTCGGAAGCCCACCCTAACATGGCACATTAAACGAACGTTGAAACAGACAGAATAGCTCAATTTGTCTTTTACGCCGTAAGTGGCTTCATGATTTAGAATCTCGACTACGCCCACTAGTGCTGCAGAAGGGAACTACTAAATCTCTGGAATGGCTACAACGACTACTGGCGAATTAGCGTCAACGTCTGACTGGCCAACGGTAATTGTAGAAATTTGTAATCCTTCCGCGAAAATGTGGATATATTGTGCTCTGTAATTCCACAATTAGACATTGCTACGCAATAAACAATACACGAATCCAATGCAACTGCAAGTAGAACTTTCACATATCGACGGCAATGTTTGATTGATGTAAACTTGAAATTTGCATTCGAAAATAGGTGCTAGTTTTTCTTAACATATCGATGGCTGACATAAATAGAGGAAATATGAAGATTGTAAAAGATTATTTTCCAAGTATAAGTAAGTTAGAAATTTAATCCAAATATTAACTAAAAATATTGCACAGAATTTAATGAACTAGTCTGCAAGTGTCGTAAAACTTAAATAATTAATCATCAGAAATATTTTATGAGCACGATGTCGCGGGCTCAAGCGTTTAGCTAAGGCATCAAGTAACACTGAAATAAGATACTGTTAAGCAATCAAAGCTTATGCTTTCTCTACAATTTATTCATACGGCACGAACTTGTCGTTTTCACTGATGAATTATTGTTATGAGTCGTTTGAACAAGCTGTCATTGATAGTGCTAGAGCATTGAAGCACTCTTTAATACTAAGCAATGCTTAGGGTTCCGTTTCTTACGTAGAGACTTCAGTTTATTCTTTAATATTATATTTTACAACACTTAATGAGTTTATACAAATTAATGTTTAGGACATAACTACTGTATATGTCAAAAATCTTTAAAAAGGTTAACCCCCACTTATTACATTAATTACTATTGACAAAACCATTCGATTTAAAAGTGTTTACTTAGGTATTGCATGAAATAGGAAGGTGATATTCTCGGTTAAAATTGCACGTAATCTAATGTGGTACATAATTTACCTTCATGGAAAATGTAAAAAACAAATCAAATCGACAGTATTATAAGAAATAGATTTCTAGTTTTAAAATATTTTTATTTCATCGCCAATCGTGTAGGGTTGTCATTTAAGAAAGCGCTAATTTATTTGGTTCACATTGTTTGTTTTTTACAGCGCTATAATTGTTCAAACCATGAATAGTTGCGTTCCGTCACTGAATTTTTATAAATATTTTTTATATTTTTAACAGAATTTGTTAGGAACATTAAAGGAAGGTAAGATAAAAATTGAGGTTTGAGTTTGATACGGGTTACAAAAAAGAACTTCTTGTTCTCAAACACCACCTTTACATTTCAGGAAGTCAATTTACGAAAATTGTAACATAAAAGGAGCTATAAAAAAATTGAGTAGCAAAATACAACAAAAAAGCGGATTGGTAACTAGTAGATTAAAATTCCGCCTTCTTTGTTATAGGTTCGCAGAAGTTTGTAAAAATATATTTATGAAGCGTCATGTTCCAACGCGTTTGGCACTGAGCTTTCAATATGATTTATTGGTATTCACTTTCAATTAGCCGGTTACTTTGGTTACTGTCAGAATTTATGAGCTTACAGTATTAGCTACCTCAAACGTTGTAGATATACATATTTCGGATCGTATTTAAATAGCCGATAGAATGAAAAATTAGCTATTTTAATTATAAGTTATTTAAAATTAAGGAAACTCATCTAATTATACTTCATTTTTACATGATTAATATGCCTAGTTTATGTTTCATGATTTCCTAGTTTATGTACGCAAAACTTTTGTTTCTTTCGACAAAATTCACTCTTCAACTGATGTCCTCTTCTTCCATTCTTCCCTATTAGCTGTCATTTCTACATTTACTCCCTTCTCTTTTTCTTCTTTAATTTTTTTTCCAAATTGTCAAAGTTAAATTATAGTCTTTAAAGAGAATGATGAGTTTGTGTATCAATTCAGCACGTGGGCAGTTACTATAAGCGTTCGCAAAGATCGTAAATGCATTAGTAAATATTGCGTAGGCGTTGGTTGATTGGATATAATTTTACTTTTAGACGAGGTGAACAACCTGGTTTGTATATACGAAATGCTAATGATCTAGTCTGGGACGTGTTGTTGCTTGCCAATTCTATTGCTCACCTTTAAACTGTGTCATTAGGTTCCGCAGTGAGAGGAAGTACTTACTGTGACACTTGCATCTTACGGTTCATACTCTTATTCTGCGATTGGCACCGAAAAAATCATGGTTTTTTAAGCGCTATTCAGTAATAATTTATTATATTTGTTTATAAATATAAGATTTTATTACAAGTTCCTAATTTCTAATATCAATGAGTTTCGAAAATTATGCGCCAAGCTGTTATCGAAATTAATGTACTCTAATTGAGAAATAACCGTGTAATTTGTGAAAATCTATTTTAAAATGTAGGGTGAAAAATATTGCTTCATAACATTCGTTTTAAATTTGTACATCAAATTGATAAAACTCAGGGTGTATTTTTTATATTACTTTTATATTTATTTTATTCAATTATTTGTCTGCGATTTAGATTAATATCCATATTTTATGACACACTCATAATATTTTGTTAAAAACACAGATGCTTGTCTGTTTGATTATTTCACCACTGGCTAAATACGTTTCGCTGTTTATAGCAACAAAAGTAGTTATAGTATCAAATGATAATTTAATCTTAAAAAGCTTTATACTTGGAAAAGAAAGCATAATACAAAAATTGTTTTATTTAAAGCCTATTTTGTATAAAATTATCCAGTCAGTCACGTACTATTTTTTTAATGTTAAAGCCAGAAACACACTGATTACATTATTAACATACTGAATCATATAAATTATTACATTCTATATGTCCTTGGTATATGTGGTGAGTTTATTCTTATCCACAAAGTTCTAAGAAATGTCATTTTGTTAGTTTTGTAAATCAAATCTTATAATACAGGAAATACATCGAATACGATTTCGAAGTATAATTTGCGATTTTGGATAAGAAGAAATAAGTTCAGTTAGAAATTCAGAAACAAATTGAAGGATTAATAATAACAATACAGATTAGTACGTGTAACTATAGTTTACGTTAATTGATGCACCTATATAATATTATTGTTCATAGTGAATACCCAAGGTTTGCCTTGAGTATCAAAAGGCCAATTATTATGATTTACTTGCATTACATACCAGCAATTATTATAAATTGTGTAGTGCTTTGTTCTGCGACTGTGTTAATCTGACGGTCCAATTTTGTAGGCAAATTACTATTTCCCTTTAAGCAGTAAGCTTGAAGGTCTCTCGTTATTGCATTAGTCATTATGCTGGGATGATCTTTATCTTATACTTAAATGATAGTCTTAATGCGTTTAAAATTAGACACTGCTTAATTTTAGCTCACTATGTTAACAAGATATTTCGATTTATAATTGTTATTTAAGACATATTAATTTTAAAATAACGATTTCTTCTTTAATGACATCATTAATGTCTTTCATTTACGATACAATTAAACATTCATTTTTCAATGATGTTGCATCTACTTATGTATGTTTCATTGGCAAACCATATTTTTTACCCTTCAATTTTGCAATTCGATGTTACCAGCTGCAATAATCTTAATTGAAGGTTGTGCAATCGGTCTCCGGTTAGATCACTGGTGTTTTGCATTTCTTCGATGTAGTCTATCATTACTTCATTATCACTGTCGTTCCGGCGTACTTCAGTAATTTATCAAATGGATGATGTGATAATTTCACCATTTGACAAATGATCGATCACGGTTTATGATTTTGTGATACACATGTACCGGTTACATGAAATCTTTGAGGTATCAGTCAAGTGTGAAATGTGACTATTGAATTGGCCAGTTGATGTGACTGTATCACCTTAGACAAATAATGAATATGATTTGTGTTGTTAATATAACGAAACCCACATCAATCATTAAATAATATTCGTCATTTCTCTGTTTTAATACTAACGCTTTATGTGACCGGTTTAAGTGGAGCTTTTGAAGTTACATATTTTTTATTAAACAAAGGTTCTATGGAGAGAGAAAGCAATTTAAAATTGTCAATAAGCAATAAAGATTTTTCAAATTGTTGTTTTAACAAACCAATACTGTTACTATTAGCACGTTATATTACCGTATTGTTCGCGCTGTACGTACCTGCGCACCTGGTTTAATGCAACCACTGTTCCTGAGCTCTGTTCCTTGTTCAAACCCAATGTCAGGCTTACATTTCCTCTTTGCTTAGAACACGAATTGAGTAAACACTGCTAAATAAGCCATGGAATCGGAAATGGAACGGGTGTGGTGTTCAAACAATGGTGCAGAGGTGGTAAAGTTTCTTGAACCCTCGTTCGTTCGCTTACTCCAGTACAATAGTACAGAGCTGTTCTGTAAAGTGTTCAGTTTAATTTCGTAATGTTGGCTCTAACAATGAATTGTGATTTCTTTGTTACAGGTAAGAATGCTGTTTCATCATTCTTCATTCTTCCGAAAACGGGAGGGTAACTAATTATTGTTACTATTTCATTACAATGTTCTCATATCAATTTTTACTTCGCAATATTCACATATAGCCAAAATATTAGGTTTAAAGAATTAAGACAAAAAGTTGTTATATAAATATTTTAGTTATCAATGTCTCTCGCAATCAAATGTAAATTTGTTAGTACTTCTAAGATTTGTGCGACAATAAAACAATACAATCAAAACATAGTATCATATATACATTTTTGTACCTACTCATATCTACATAAGGAAATATTACATAGTGATACACATTTATCACACTGATGGCAGTGGAAATCCAATTTCCTCTCGGTTCAGTGCAAAACTGGACAGTGGACGGACGTACAATGTATACAGCTGTAATTTTATTCATATTGAAGTAACAGTATTATGAAACTATCCACTTCTCTCTACTGTTGATCGTATTAAGGATAGTAATCAAGATCTATTATGTGGGACAATTGTAATGTTATTTGAAATTTTGTTTTCTCTTTCAGGGTCTTGGGTCTTATTCATAATTATAATTTTATTTTAAAACGTGAATTACAAATGAATGAAATAAAAATAAACACTGTATTTGGTCTGCGACAGATGTCTTTTTAAGCATATTTTAGATATAAAACAAAGCCAACAATATAATAACCAACCTGCTGGTTTAATATCTTCAAACACGTTACAATATAAGGAAATACCTAAGCAAGTTAGGAGTTTTTTTGGATTGAACAGCAATCGATCAGTTAAGATTAAATTTTCAAAATGATTCGTCTTATGTACTTACGAAAAATATTTGTGATGCTATCTATTCAAATTTGCCATAATATTGCAAAACATTACGGGCATTTTATTTAGTTTGAAAGAATACCAGAGAATGTACGTCACGTTTTGCAATAAATGTATCATCATAAGTGCCATCTGTCTGTGCAACTTTACACAATGACTACACCCAGCAAAATTTAGTCTCCGAAACTAGTAAATATAATGAGAACAACAAATTTCTAAATATCAAAGTTATTATATCAATACCGTTTTAATCATAGATAGGTGTTTTGGACGTCCAGGAAAAGACAAATTTCTTTTATGTACCTAAGACTTATCTGCCTTATTTATCAATCACATATACGTAACTACATCCTCTTGTAGCAGCCAATATTATTTTATTTCCGTTATGCGACAAATGTCGCTCAACTAGCTCAAATACCGTTCGTTTCTCACGATGCAATGGCACACATGATTCATCTTGCACGTCTACGGACTAAAGGCTTGATGAATACGTACAGGTCCTTTTGTGGCGCCGTTCTTATGATTGCAACGGATCGTTTCATAAGATAGAGCGATTATGTGTATTACGATTTACGATTAGTCGATAGTTTTAAAATACTTGTTGCTAGCGATTCGGTTTGCTTAACTTTATTTAGTAATCATTTTGTGCCTACATTAGTTAACGACTCCGTTGAATCCTACGTGGGGGATTTAAGTATGGTTATTTAAGTATGGAAGCATTTTATAAGACTTACAGGGCTAAGAAATCTTTTTTACAAAACTGATTATGATCATTATAATATTTTGGAAGATAATGATCTTTTACAATAATCAAAATGACGATGGAGACGACGTGACACTGAAATTCAGAAAGTTAAGTGTTTATTTAGTTTTTTTACATAACCATTATCATACATTTAATACTGCACTGCTTTCATTGATTATTCTTTATCCGTATGTATACATATACCTTCAACGAAATCGTCGATACTTGTGTCTGAGGGCTCGTTGCACGTTTCCCAACGTGCAGCTGCGTGGTTCGTTCGCTCGCACGTGTTGTGCTAACACAATGCTCGATCACACGCCTACCCGTTCGCAGCTGAGTAAAGCCATAAGCGACTTGGTGCTAGATAATAAACAGATTAGTTGTTCTACACGCACCATCGAGAACAATTTTTGTTCAATAAAATCAAGACTTAAGGAAGAAAGACAGTCAAGAAAAAATCAAGCTTAGATTACTTACTCAAAGCTTGATTTTTTCTTCTTTCTTTCTTATTTGTTCGTTATTGGCCGATAACGCTTCGGTTATTATTTTAGTGGTGCTGATATTTGTGCACGACAATGACCTTTAGTAGGTTAGTCTGCTGTTTGAAAGCTATTTACGTAAAAAAGTAAGGTTGAAGAAGACCATATTTTCAATACTATCATTGTGCCCTGACATTATACAGGATCCAAAACGTGCG
>DWJN01001234.1:0-18783 GCA_018248895.1 Carystus phorcus
TAGACCCCAATACGACATAAGATCCGCTTCACCGCCTACCGCGGCGGTGCGCGGTGCCGTGTGTTAACCGCCTTACGCCGAATTTTTCAGACGAGTAGATTCACAAGGCTAACGCATGAAAATTATTCATCTATGTACATAAATGATAAGCGCAATTTGATCAGTTAATACAAACAAAACTTGACCGTAATCTTGTAGGTACAGTGTGCAAAACATTTGCTGTAGCCAGATATGTACATATATTTATACAATTAACATGAAAAAAGTTTAAATAATTATATCAGGGATCAAGATAAATGATTTGAATTTTATAATTATTTCATTATGATTGTTGTATCTGTGTTGACAGAAAACCTTTTCAGTCATCAAGCTTACCATGACAGGGAATCAGGGGACAGAGAATTTATTAATATTTTATATGTACCTAAAGAAATATATATCCCGTAGGATGACAATGAGTATTATAGCCCTTCGAAATTTCTTTTGATTGTACATATGTACATATTTCAGTTTGTGTATGATTCGGCATGTGAATGGCATTCTCGTGAGCGTAAAATCTACTGTGACGCTGCACTGAAAGAATGTATTACGATGTTAATTTACCGGACAAGAATCGGAGAATTGCAGACTATTTACACCAGAATGTTCTCAAATTCTTATAGAACAGGAGAATGGACGTTTATAACAAAACTACGGGCATACTTTGCGCTAAACTTTATGGTCTGTCTACAGTAACAAACAGAAGGTTACTTTCGAGTATCTGCCCTGTCAGAGGGGAAACGCGATTGAGGGGCGAGACGCAACCCTTAGTTTACCCGGCGTGCCCCAAACAATGTTTGGATAAAGTTTGGCGGGAGCAACAGGCATGCGCCTTGATATAGAATGGCGATCCTATTTTTATTAAAATTCTTATTATGTAGTGTAAATGAAAGCTGGGAAAACAAAATTCAATCTATTTGTCTTTATACTTTTAAATTCAATCCACATATTTTTTGGAACATTTCGACAATATTGTTAAAAAATATTAAAGAACAAGGTACATATCAAGTAAATAATAAGTTCAAAATGCGCCGTACGTGAGCTTAATAAACCCTTGCGCGCAGGTAATTGTCATACATTGGCGCTACCATGAGTACAGGTCGTGTGATCAACATAACTTCATAAATTAAAAACCAAACTGACAACTTTTACTTTGACAAATCAATTAAGGATCTAAATACCGATCCCCGATCTCAAGTTACTTCCAGCCCAATTATTCAATAAGTAAAAGTATAATCAGGCCTTAGATCGCGCGCGAACGTTAAGTATCTACATTAATGGATTAATTTTCTTAATTACTAGATGATCCAGCAAACTATGTTTTGACATATAAATTATTATTTTAGAACTATTTTTATAACCATAAAAATGCTTATCGTGGGTGTTAACCTTAAAAGTTAGACATATGCTGTCGCGGACTTTTAGTTAGAACTTTTAGAGGGGAACAATATTGTAATACATGATTTTTTAGTAACTTTCACCGTTTACACGGCGCACGCAAGGAATTTTTTTACTGCTAGTCCTCTCCTATTCATCTTAGCGTGATGTTATATAGCCTATAGCCTTCCTCCATAAATGGACTATGTTATACTTAAAGAATTTTTCAAATCGGTCCAGTAGTTCCTGAGATTAGCCCGTTCAAACAATCGAATAAACAAACAAACTCTTCAGCTTTATATTATTAGTATAGATAGTATAGATTATAAGATGTTTGAGATTTAACGTTAACATTATTTTTCACCTACAACTTAAAGTTAACACATAATTTATTGTTTCGTATGTACTGATAGAATACTCTTTTATATTTTCTTCATGAGGTCTTACACATTTTACCTTAAAACTGTACCATTACTTGACTCTACAAACATGTAGTAAGCAACAAAGGGAATTATACCCTATCGGGTTGTAGCAATCTGCATCATAATTTCAATAAATAAAAAACTCAGAAACTGCTGACCATTTTTTAAATGAGTGTTGTATTGGGTAAGAGTTGTAGACATTCGTTGGTCAGTAAATGCATTATGTTTTATGAGTAACAATAAACAAAAGCGCAGAACGCGACGTACGCTTATTACAACTACATAACAATGTTGCCAGACATAAAAAAATACAATAGAGCATAGATTCAATATCTAGCATCTAGTAGGTCTGTACAATAGTTAGCGAGTTGCATAAGTAACAGTTACCTCATAATCGATTTAAAATTAACAATAGTTGCAGCTTGCAATTTTTATCTCAAACCTTTCGATCGCTGTTTGAAAACTAAACTATTATGTATTCTGAAATCTACATATCGATTTTATGTTACATGTATTCAAATAAGTAAATATTCACCAATCTTTAAGATTACATATAGAGTGTCTATACCCTGCAACATAAGATTATGAAAATCTAGTGAGGCAATCTTGTTCTGATGGTACGTACATGAAAAGTCTTTAAATAGCCTAGTAAGTGGTCGGGGTACCCTGTACTCTCAGAAATAGCATAGGATCGTTTACTGTACTTACATCCTTATTTAGCGAAACGGACGAGTGCCGTCCCAAGAACATGCCCTGGAGACGCAGTTTTTTTGCCATTCCATCGCAGCCACATTATAAATAGATTCAACGTAGGCTAGATCGTACATTCCTATACATATAAAAAGTAGTTATCTCGCTTAGTTGGACAGTGTATGTGTGGGCTAATGTGAAAAAGGGAGAGCATGTGTATTAGTCCCTGAAACCTGTGGTATAAAATAAACGAATCTGGCGCGGGCACGGCGGGCGCCTAACTCAGCGATCGTTTATTGTTCGCGCCCATATAAACTGCATTTGCGTTTTAAATCGCGTCGCTTAATATAAGGTGTCTAAGTTTTGTGTGTGAGAACAGTGATCCTTTAGGCACACAAACACAAGATATCAATGTTGATGCTATCACGCTTAACACACTTTAATCCAATATCAAGCATATTATAAAAGTGAATTGTCACCGTTTCGCTTTAATCTAAATTTTCGTACATCTCCTGTTGACAATGTACTCGTAGATAATTAAATCATCTTTGTGTTTTATTTGGTTAAACTATCATCGAGCGAAGTAATAATTAGTAATTAATAATTCTATAAGTTCTAAGACAAGATGCCTTATTCGCATTCGCCATATACAATCCAGGTTGTGACATACCTGAAACATAAATGAAACATGGCATATCGTAAGCATCGCAGTTTCGGTCATATGATACGTCGCTCGCTGTTTACAAACAATGTAGATGCAATAACTTTGAATGTGAGGATGCTATCAAGTAGTATAACAATGCAGTGTCAAAGCATGACTGTAAAATGTGTTTAAATTTAAACATTACCTGAGTTACCGTATCGTTGAACCCTCATTACAATTAAAATAAACGTTTAATACGTAAATAGGACTCGTTGAGAACTTAGTACACGTGTTGCGAAGGGGCTTGGCTTGTCTGACCTTCTCCATTACGCAAGAACGCGCCTGATACAAGGACGGTCGTTGCCACACGTTCAATATCGCAAACTAGTGGCACCAGTCCAGGCCTACCTCATCTACATTTCGTTATTCATGACTTAGGGCTTCTACTCAGTTTGTTTACGCATATGACGCAGGTAATCGAAACATATTTTAAAGAGTGTAATACTTCAATACCGTTAATTATATATTTGTGCCATCGTAGTCTACAAAAACGTAGTTAAATTTTGTTGTAACAATTCATATCATTCATTCATATCAAAAAATATTTTCATTTTTGTTATTTTATCGGAATCATTTCGTACACAAGAATTTTAATGAAAAAAACGATTCAATTGTTTCCATGCCAACATGTTGTCATTGTATTGGTATAACAAATTAAATTTTTGACACGAGTACTATATTGTATTGTGACTTGTGAGAGAATACGATGAAAAAACGTAATGTCGCAATTCATTGTTAATGGGAATATTCAGTCATAATATAGGTAGATGTGTAGATTAAAAACGACAGGTGTATTGTTTATGGACTACTATAAACTAAAAATTCGGAGATCTTTAATTTTAGATCTCTGATCTCTAGATCTGTATATAATATTTGATCTGATCTGATCTATAGATCTATACATATATCAAATAGGTAAATGTATGTAAACAGTGATCCTATCCTTGCATAGAAGAAAATTCGAATATCGAAACACTTTATATCTTTACTTACTTGTAGAGCCAATTCTTTAAAACTGACACGAGCCCTGCTCGTTATTGCCTTGTAATACATGTTTGTTGTTTAGAATCATCTTACATCATGTTAAGTTAAGTGCTAGTCAGGGCATTTTGATCTGACATTGACAACTTAGCTAAATTATAACGTAAAATCTCTTTCGTCTAATCCCTTTTTTTTCTCGCAGTGAAGACAAATTCGTTGTTTAACTCGGGTGAATAAATTACATTTATAAAACCGTAGTTAAAAGATACGTTGAACCTATAAATATATACAGGTATTAGAGCACATACGAATCTTTATGATTTACGTTGAACCATCTGTCAATTCGCATCGGAATAGCATATTGTAAGGTACAACTAAGGCGTTTTACAGCAGAGAGATCTGTTCTCGGGACCCAAGCCCTATAGAGTAATGTCCCTATCAGTAATGTTTTGCATAATTAATTCCCCCAATTAAATACTAAAAAAGCAATTATGTTAAGTTTTTATTATTCATTAACACAAGTCCCATATGGGCTGCAAGGAGAAACAATATGTTATTATAATGAACCCAGACCAACCTCTCCTTCTCGTGGTGCACCTTGGTTAAGCAGCAGAAGAAGAAAGTTTCACGTTACATTTTCGTAATTGGATATTTTTAATGGCTTGCTACTATCGTTCTAATATATAATATTCAACCGTGAAATATAATTACGTGTTTCGGGTGCATTCCTAAAAAGCGTTGGTGTCATTTGCTGTTACTACCATTTATGGGCGTAGATAACTATTTATTATCAAGGGACTCGTCTGCTAATTTTTTGACTAATTACATAAAGTACCTATCTCTGAGGTCTATATTTCCAAGGTGAAGGTAAAGGCATTATTGTATTAATCAAGTACAGGTTGAGATACTTCAGGCACCTAACAAAATAAGGGAAAGTACACATATGCATTTCGGTCTTAATGGGAATCTAATTCGAAACCCTTCAAAAAGCGAACGGAAACCACCATTGAACAATACGTCCAAGCTGAAAAAAGCACTAAGTTCCGCTATATATATGTAGAATGGATTGTAACGATGATGACACATATTGTATCAGTGTCTTGCCATATTGCTTTTAGCGTACTCTCAAGCGGAAAATTTTAATCACCATCTTATCTGTATTAACTGATAAGATAACACTCTCTTTCAGACGTACGTGTGACACATAGGCATTGTTATTATAATCTGTTATCGAGTATCTCGGAAAGTAACCAAAAGGGTGACGTCTTGTGTATTGTACAACGACCGTATACTCGTACGTGAAATGGTATAAAAGATTTGAACGCTCACTCCGATGTTCACTATCATTTTTACCTTAGCAGGGATGATAGTTATTCAAAGTTTGATGCACATATTTATGTGGCAAATAGCTAAATGTTTAGTATCGGGTTGTGGGATTTTGGGGGTGTCACAAGAATTAAATAAAAACCTAACGCCCCACGTGCTAATACGAATTATTCACCACCAGAATAATCTACAATTTTAAATGTATTTTTTTTGGAATAGATTACAGTTAGTAGTTGAGATTTAGTTTTGTTTTGTACAATCACGTTGCTTGCGTTTATTGCCGTTGTAGTTTCAGTCATAGTACGAGTGTTACCAATTTTCAACGGCAATTAAATATGATTGATATGACCAATAACATACCTAATAATGTTAATTTTGTCAGGATTCTCATGATATGTATCTATGGAAGACACTGAATTTATTATATCTAATACTTATTTATATGTTACTATGTTAACAAAACGTCTACAGAAGTCACCAATACGCACAGCTAATAAGTGCTGAGGATGTATTCTTTTCAATGTTTAATAAACCTTCAATATTGTTATTAATTAAAAAAAAACACAGGACAAGACGAATACTTGTTTACTAATACAAATATACTAGTTATTGACTGGTTACGGTTTTTGCAGTTATCGACACTGGTAACTATGTTAAATATTTACATTACAATTAGGAAGTAATTTGTATTGACATCACGTATTTTTTTATAAAGCTAATATAACGCCAATGACATTTGTAAGTACATAAAATTGTGCTAATTGGGGCAAATCAATTTCTTGTAAATGTACTTTGGAATTTCAGCTTATACTTTTTTCTACTTGGCCGGCTAATTGTAAACCATAAACTAACTTACAATCAGGTGGGGCTGTAGTCAAGCATTAACATATAATTAATTAAAAAAAATTATACATTGTCCTGGCAGATATGTAACTGGAAATCGGCTAATAATTATAATAAGTATTATATATATCTTTCATTATTTAAATAGTCTACAAAGTAACTGACGAACAACCTTATAACCAGATATAATTTAGTCAGTTATAAAAAATCATCAGTTATAAACCTTATAGTCAGTTATAATTTACAACACCAAAGACAATAAAAACACGTACCAACATATCTTTCGACTTCTGTACTAAATCTCCATAAGAACTGTTCATCCAAAGCTAAGCAATGCCTTTAAAGCTTTTATTGTTACAACTGTGACGATTTCGGAAAGTCGTAAACGCCGCAAAAGCGCGAACGCAGTAGCTTCTGTACACATTCATTCCAAGAACATTCGAGAACACCGACGGGGTCCGTTTCCTAACGCTAGTAATATTCCATTGACATTTATGAATACATCTTGTGCATGTGTGCGTTAAAGACGAATGTGTAATAATTAAAGTGGTGCAAGTGTGCATTTAAGCCGGCGCTTAATCGACGACACCAACCTGCATTCATAGACGCTGTTCAATAAATGATGTAGCCAGGGCATTGATATATAGAAAATTAAGCGTGTGTGTTTTACATAATAAATTGCTTTAAGAATCTGTTATTCTCACAAGTGCGTTTTCTCAACTGGTATATTAATCAACGTATGTCGTAACTAAGGGCAAATGATATGTAAATTTAATCAGTACGCAGTCATTGTATCGGAAAATAATTTAATGAATATTTAATTATTCAACAGCTGTACTTTCTATCAAGGTATTATTTTAAAACATCAATGTTTCAATTTGACATCCGAGATCAATATATGTGAAGGCTTGAGATTCGAAATTGACATTAAGTTTGACATTAGCTTTGTTTACGATAAAAATGGTTGAAGTTTAATATTATATCAGATATAATAAAATATACCACCAAAACCATAAATCCTCTCTTCTTAACGTGATACTTTAAATTAAACAATTTACACCTATTATTCTATCAAGGCAAATAACACCAAATCTAGCCATAGTTAACCCAAAATTAGTAACTGACCCAAAAATGTTAACCATACTTTAACTTGAAATATAGTAGTATTTAATATTATTAAAAATGAAGTGTTTGTTAATATTGGTTATGTTAGTTTATCTAAAAGTCCATAATTAAAAATACACTCTAAAAACGTCGGTCACGTGATTTAAATAGGTCCGGATTGCGTCGGGTCTACGATGACGTTACTTGCTGGTAAACATCTGTTCGCCGACACTACATTTTATATTTTACAATCAATTGACGTCACTAAAGCCCGTGAGATGCCATATTGCTCATAGCACCGTTTTATTAGGTCGTTGCATGTCGTGTCAAATTTGTAATTTGAATTTTTAGGCAAATACACACCAGAAATAAAAATAAAAACATTTAGAACTCAAACTCAAATCATTTATACTTACATGAAATAAATTGTCCTACCTAGCCGTCCTCGGCTACTACTAAATAATTTTAAATGGAATATAAAAACTTGTCAAATAGTCTATTAGGTGACTACTTTACGGATATCGGCTGAGACTCATTTTTTCGGATATTAAACAAAAGCCGACCCTAAACAAAATATTGATTTATTTCAGTCACGTAGGTGTTTTATATGGGGCTTTGCTTACTCTAGTTTCCCCTCCTGCCCGCCGGTCCCCTATTTTGGAAACTGATAAGAAAGTTGGAGTTTCTTTAATTGATCTAAACCAAAGGCACGTCCTTCCTAAAAGTTTCCATCTTCAAATTCTATTATTTATTTATATTTGGAGGCGGTTTTACTTTTTTGTTTAAAGTTTATTATTGTTGGTTAATGTTAGTATTGGAAATAAGACGTAGTGAAATGATTAGAGCACGAAACCCTACTATTATTTACCTACTAATTTTATAAATATTATTTATTAAGTACTATTTTTTAATCAACCTATACCTATTTAATAATTGCTATTCAAATCGTATAAACTACGGAACGAGAATGCTTCAAATCAGTGCTTGAAAGGATTACTTTTTCACAAGTTTTATTTATTCCAAAAATTTACGCAGTTATCATATGTACGTATATGTCGAAGCCATGACACTTCTTATTTATGTATGTCTTTAACTTCTCGTTGAATTTCATTGGAACCCTGAAAAATCGTAAGTACGTTGTAAATAAACATTTTAGGATCAAATATCGAGTTCTTATGAATATTATTAAATTATACGTTAATTCGTTAAGCAAGCGAGTAGCCACGTAAGAAGTTGGAGTAATGGCCCCAGATACGACAGTTCATACTTATTACTCCATTCATTAAATTTTTTTTAAATAATAAATGTTAATGCATTCTCCATCTTAGACGTCCTCACCACTTACCATCACGTGGGGTTGACGTCAAGCATTAACTTACACTAAATATTGTTAATAATAACAACAGTACCTACTTTTGATAAAAAAAAATCAAATACTTTGATGAATGGCGCAGAGTTCTATGATAAAAGATACTTTAAAAATACAACCAAAAACCTCTTCCTTTTATGAAGTCGATTGAAGTAATTTATCAGTATCGGTATCTTATGGACAACTCTTCAACCATGTAATTAATCTCATTCTTAATCATGGAAGTACATACATATTACATATACATATATTATGTATGATGTAATAAGTTTTTTTTTAGATTTTCATCCAACTGTACAAATATGTATGTATGTCGAGTATCATCACCGTTTAGTGGTTTTTGCCTTATAATATAACAAACATACAAATATTAAATACTTATTGAACAACAAGGACAATTTGACATAATATTGCCACAACACCGCGTAAATAATAATTCGAATTCTATACTTGTTTATATGTACCTACGTATGCATGCCTTTTAAAAGCTTACGATAAGTGTCTAGTCGTTTCGTTTGATATAAAATCGTTTTGAAACCAAGTATGAAAAATAAAAAAAATATATGAAAAAAATTTAATGTATCAACAAAATATTTATTTAAATGAATTTAAATGTTAATCGATCTTCTTTATTTTATTGGTACTTTGTTATTAAATTGTTAATTGCTGAAAACTATAGGTTTCTGGAAAAATTATAAAGATATAAACAATACCTAGTATTCGCTAATTAATATACGCTACAGGAAATACATTAACATTGCGATATCATAACTCACATGTAAAACTATCGCTTCAAACTTATTTAGTCATATTATGTATTTATTAACCCTTTTTGCAAACCTGTATAATGGTACATACTTGTACAGGGGTCTTAATAGGTAAATGTATGGAATCATTACTAGTAAACCCTGGTCACCAAAACTTCCGATCAACAATTGCTATGTATCTTAAGAGTTTTACTGTTTAACTTTGGTACTCTGATTAGAAACTTCATATAATAAGCGCATATTGCTTACAAACTTGGTAGGTTATAGACATTAAAGTCGAACAATGTTTCTAAGAAACAGTAGGTGTGACGTTCATTGCGCAATAACGTAAAACACATAGATCGTCACGTGCGCACATGTCACATTATATTTTTAGATTCTTTCGTTACGTCCCAATTTCACAATCGCTAACAACAGACGTACAAACTACGAATGAATGAAAAGAACTCCGGAAACTTTTATCTTTAGGAATTCTTAAAAAAAAGTTTAATAAAATTTATTCTCTGTATTTTTAATGAAGCTAATCAACAGGCCGATAACACGTTGGTGACGCTAATTATGTTATTGGTGACCACAGACGGTGTTAATCGCTTCACGCCAGACTAATCATTAATGTAAAATAAATTATAACTATAATAACACGGCATTAACCTTGTTTTATATCTGTTACTAAAACGTTACACAAAATTTCATCTTGGGAGTGTGTGACAAGGACAGCAAAAAGATTTATATAGACAAGAGTCAGGGCTGAGCGCTCACCCTATTCAATGGGGGCCTACCCGTGACGTATGGGCCGGTGTGACGCGCAGCTTGATGATGTCTGTTTTGATGTGTAGGGGGCGTGGCAATCTACGAGCTTTCGAGCCCGCGACGACCCGCACGAACTCTGCCTTGCCAGCAGCTAGGTGCACGTGACGTTAAGCACGTCATCAATACTCGAGGTTACTAAGAATGCGTCTGTGTAAATATTATGATTTAAGGAAAATACATTCATTACTACTTAAGTACTTACACATTTATACAAGGGTTTTATTAGAATTAAAAAATAATTAAAATCTAACAAAACAGGTCTACAAAAATATCGATTCGTATACGATTATAGATTTTACGCATTTCCGATCCTTCGTATACTCCGATTTTATGAGCTTAAACGTCCCTTAGCCTGGTAAGTTTGCAAAAATAAAAATTAATCTTTAGGTGCGTGTAGTATTTACAGAATGTAAGATTACGCTCCTCAATATCAATGTAACAGCATTCAGTATCAAGTTTTGTATAAATTTGTCCCACCAAAATCATTAATTTAAACCAACATTTATTTAATTTACTTATAGATCGAAATAACAATTCTAACGAATTACTATTTAACAATAAAACGCAAATCATTAAATGATTGACGTCAGTCCTTTGCAACGTGTTCTGTATTTTTGAGCATATCGTGTGTTATTGAAATACACGCCTCATTTTAACTTAAAACAAAACATTTTAGAAGAAACAACTGAGCAAGCGATTTTGGACAAATTAATATTTGTTATACTCATCATCTATTGACGTATTCGAATATTTTTAATTCAATTACTTTATTACAAGAAAATTAATATTACATCATGACTTAAAACAATACCTTTATAGTGCCTTGTTTTTCACAACGTAGGATAAATAATCAATTCCTACAATGTTATTGAATATTATTAGTATATGGATATAACATAAAGTTATAATGCAAAATGACAGTCTGATTCTGTAATGTCTTCAGTATTCCTTCCCGATGACGTGGTAATAACAATGCGTGACTAAGGGCATGCGTGCTGTAATGTAAAGATAATATAAGTGCGACAGTCACGCATTAAATTGTTGTTGAAGGCGTGGTGCCAGCAAATGTATAGCGCGATGGATTCTATTAGGCCGAATTGTGGGTAATGTGTCATAGGGTTACCACATCACTAGATATAATGTATCGATACCAATAACTTCTAAAGTAATTGCAAAATTACTTGTATGCTTCTTTGAAATGACGCTTGATCAGCACCCGAATGCCTGACTTTAATTTAATAAAACTACGACTTACGACTAAACTTAATAAAATACGACGTCAAAAATAGCTTCATCAGTCTCCAAAAACGACTATTAGTCATAAATCGTGTAACATAAATAAAAGCCAACATAAAACATACAATTTCAAAGTCATTAAAAATATCTATTACAAGTAGTGATCCTTTTATATCGATCGCATGTGCCTAGATTCCGTGAAAGACGTAGTCATCGATATTATCTTCAAACGTAAATATAATAATGTTATGATTTTCAGCGATCGAACAACCCTACGTCAGCGAGTATTTACAGCACCGAGTGCAATGAGTACAGACTGCAACGAAGCGGGCGGCTCGTCGCGGCGCCGTGACGTGTGCGACCCGCCTACATTCTGAACGAATATTGAAACAGCAAAACCGCAAACGAGCATTGATACGACAATAACAGAATATAACAAAAACCAGCGTCCTGCTACTGAGAAGCTATAATTTATTCAACACGTAGAGCCGGCGAACTTCGTATCACCTTGGAACATTTGTTCTGTTTTTGTAACATTTCTCATCAATGGTCAGCTCCTATTCGTCGCATCGTTATGTTGCATAGTATATAGACTTCCTCAGTAATTGGACTATCCAACAGAAAAATATTTTTTCATTTCGAACCAATACTTTCTAAGATTAGTGCGTTCAAACAAACAAAGAAACTTCAGCTTTATAATATTATAAGTAATAAATATAAGTATAGATTATAAAGACTGAATGAAGGTCCTTGATGCATAAACTTGCTTACGAATATAAAATAACAACCGATTTAATTTTAATTACTTAATCAACAATATTTTATTATGATTTTATTTATGACTCAAAATTATACGCTATATTTTTAAATTGTGTTTTAATTTTAACTCTATTTATTACGCACTGTAACAAAAAATACAATTCAAGACTTTATTCAATGGGTGGCCTTATGGCTTACTAGACAACCCAATATATTATATTGCCCCAGGAGAAGAAAAAAATACGTACGAAAAAAAAAGAATGGAGTAGGATGTACAGATGAACCATAACTAAAAAACAACAATAATTTTAACAATAAAATTACAATATACTGTTAACTATAAAAACATCGAACAATAAGGGTCGGTATTGCATGTAAAATTAACGTATCGAAAATAGTACGTTTCACAACAGTTGCATGATACATCACCCCTGGTTCAAAATAACGCAGGGAGTAACATTTGTACTATGTTACGTTCTGTTTAAATGTCCGCTCCCACAATTACACAACGATTGCTATTCATTGCCGAATAAGTACTATGTAATTTTTCACGTGTATAATATAAAGTTACATGAAAATAAAAAACTGGTTATGATAAATTCCAGCCAGCAATCCCTAGTGCCTACATCTGATAATAACGAAGGTGCAACCATAATGGAAATTTAAATTAATGTCATCGCTAACTTTAATCTTTTAGGTACCGTTACATGTACCGATTGTAGCGATCTTCATTATTCGATGTGAAAATATATTAAATAACGTATTGTACCACACATGTTAAATGAAATGTAAAAAAAATGCATATCATAAAAATTAATCTAAATGAAATTAACAAATTTAAATTTGCCTGATAATAACGTGCGGAGCAAATTATGGATTTAACGATATGAAGTAAGCAATAAGTAATAATGGAAAATACATTACTGAATACAACTTGTTGACAGCGTTAAATTCTAATGTTTTATACAAATATTCAAAGCAATTCAGGTAGAGCTGGTAAAGTACTGAAGGTTTCCATGTGTGCACACACACCAAAAACTGTTCACGCACACAAACGAAGCGCCATATCGCGACGAAGAGCGGGGGCGCGAGGCGGGGAGCGGCGGGGTTACCTCCGACCACTACCAACCTTCCTATAAAACACTGCGCTGCCATCTGCAAGTTTCAATAGATAACTTGAACTCTGAGGAAATCGGTACGCGCTGCCAACATTTTCGTTTGTTGTGCAGACTTAAAAAGTTGAATGTCGTGAACCTTCAAAGAAAGAGCGCGAAATAAAAACTTAGCTGAATGAAAAACACTGATGTGATTTGAACACACAAATTACAGCTATTTTCGTCGGCGGCAAAACTGTGTCGAGTCGCGGTTACAGTTTGCAGACTGGCTTACAGCTGGTCAAAATAGACATTATTTCTGTAAGACTTGTAACGCACGAGTGATGTATTTCGCATATTGGTGATAAACGCGAATCTGGATTATAAAAAACTTTTTAAAGTGAGGCAAAATACTGTTCTTACTAGCGTTTCCTTTTACAAACATTACCACTTCGACGTCCCTTGATAGTAATTTGAACTTTAATATTTACTGTCTGAACAACTGCAACGTGAAGTGATCAAGATGAGCTTCAACAAGAATAATCCTAATGCGATGGAGAAGTTTATGGGATATCTGAAGCAGCTCTCCACTGAAATGGTAAGCACGAAAACATTTTCCTAGTTCTAGAAAAGCGACATCTATATTATCCTATGGTATTATTAAGTTATATCAGCGACTTGACATGATTACCCAAACACTGGTTTTTTTCTTAGTAAATTATTTGAATATCGAAATAACAGAATGGAACATTCAGCCCGAAGATTCTGGAATGTACTCCGGTCGCAGGTTGTGCGCCTCGGAACATTCAATTCGAGGGGTTGCCTAGCGACGGATACAAACATTATATTTCGAGAATTATCATTACCGCACCATCCTGGATTATTATACTTTTGGAGATATAAGAAATGGCTATAATTTTAAATATCACTGAAGACTATAGAACTAATGAACTCATTTGAAATACTTATTAATTATTTTCAAGGTTTGCGACAATGTCAACTATTGTTACTTATCAGTGGCCATACTTAATTGGATTTTATTCAGTCAATTATCCATATTTGATTGAATTACAGATACTACAAAATTAAGTTCATAGCACTTACTACAAATAGCATGTTATTGAAGCATATTTCTATACGAATAACATATAAATAGTATAAAAAACGGACATATCAAGAAGATTTTATTAGTTTTATTCTATATTTGCTGATTTCAATTTAACATTGAAATGACAGAAGATATTACGTTAGATATAAGGAAGTCTAAAATTGGGTGACTAAAACTGCTGTTTAATACAAATTTTCCCTTATTTTTCTTGTATGTTTATATATCAACGTCAAATGGGAAAGCCCTAGAAATGTCGCAGATGTATTGCTACTCTTAGATTCAACCTCTTACCTCATTTGTCCTATGCATGTTAATACGAATTGATATAAGTTGATCATACAATCTTTCGGAAATTCTAGAGTAATGTTAAGTCTTTCTTCTTGAAATCTGATGTCTCAACAGGAGGCGCCAACTTATTTTTTTTGGGCGAAATTAGGAAACACGTCAATTTATTCTTATTTTATTATCAACAAGAGTGAATTGGCGCATAATACCTCTTTAATATAGATCTATGGTGATCTGATAATTTGTTAACCTCCAAGAAACAAACAATATTTATGATTAGTTACAATTTAACACGTGGCATGGCAGCACAGTTCACTTTATTGAGAATAGTGAATTTCATGGAGTGTTGAAAACGCCATCTACCGAATCACACAATTATAAACTCAACTAGAATAGCATGTGGTTCTAACATGCGCCGATAGAGGGCATTAATACATGTTATACGATGAATGATGACAGCGTATGCAAACAACACAACAATACAAAGTCAATCAATATGAAAGTTCGACCTTTACTAAATATTGAATTATTCATTAGTATCTACATAAATAAATTAAAACTAAACACCTTTCACAGAAATAATAATAAAAAACAATCAAGAAACAAACAATACTATTATTATATGAACAATGATATGATATTACTATGAACAGTATCTATTTAAAAAAAGCTTTTATAAGTATAAGTAATATAAAATCATTTTAATTTAAATCACTTACTATGAAGGAATAAATATCTATTTAGAATGAACACACTACTTTGGGCAATCTTCAGCGATATCTTTGACATTGGCCGAGTTACAAAAAAAACTCACTTCACATTTTATCTCTATTAAGTTAAAAAAAAATGTAATTAAATACAATGTTGACAACGGACATACAAAAAATAAATTAAAAGTAACCAAAAATTTTGTATGCAAAACCAGCAAAGAAAAATATAGGTAGGTATGTCTTTCATTGCCCTCATAGGACAATAACATCGATACGGAGGTAAAATAAAAAAGTCAAAACATCTCTCATATCGTAAATGCATTCTTCAGTCTATAAATTTAAACCCTAGGACTGAATAAATAGACCTTTTTTAACTGCCACTAATATATTTCTTGGCCGCATCAATGACCTCTTTGATGTTGATGATGTGTAGTTACAAAAAATATTCTGAAAGGTTATATACGATCTGGTTATTATTTGTAAACTTAGGTATAAACGTAAGTTATCGGTCTCGATTTACTCGACATAGATGAAACAGCAAATGTAAAACTTATTTAGGATTTCACTAATGAAGTATGAAGGGTACGTAATTACAACGTATGCAGTTGAATTGAACCATATTTTAAATTATTACCTATTTTCCCACTATTAGAATTTGGTCCGAAAATAGCGATTTTAATAATGACAAAAAAAATATTTATTATTCTATTCGAATTAATGTTAACTTTATAGTAAAAACATTCAGCTATCCTAATTTACAGATGTAACAATAGCTCGCATAAATATTTGTAATAAATACGTTTATTTTTTATTTATGTCAGTATCAAAACTAGAATATCTATTTAGAATTAAATAAACGAATAAATAAAAGGTTAGGCCCTAATATAATGTGGGTCGATGGATGAAATGGTGCCAATAGGTTCACGTTGTTGACGATAAGGGAACGGGTCAACTCTGTTATGGCATAGGTAGGGCATCCCCATCGATAACTCTTTTCAATAACAAGTTCAAGATTACAATTGGTTAAGAAACAACTATGATTCACAGCATGAACCTTTATTTCCTATGCAATCCGATATCGAAATTTTATGTTATTTGTTCCCAAAATATTCGAAATTTTCGTGTTTGTTTAATACGTAATATAGTTATGTACAAGGAATTTATATGGTGTAAAATGTAAATGATCTTAAAATAGTTTTTATATGATTTTCATTATATTTTCTAATTAACACGAACAAAAACTTGCACCAGGTATGATAATATTACAGGTTTTTATTTAGAATTATGTATGAAAATGATAAAACGACAATAAATAGACAATAGGTTAATTTAAACTCATATCAGCATTAGTGTTTCTAGCAAATTATGAAAGGATAAATGTTAAAATATTATAATTTTCCTTTTCGAATTTATCTGTCCAACTCAAACTTGTGTCCACAGTTTTAAAATTGTTCTTTATCTTAGAAGGAAGTTAAGATGTTAAATATTTAACCATCTCTTAATGAGATAATTAGTCGCATCATTTGCTATTGATTATAGATAAAATTAATTAAATAAAAACTTATTACGTAACCAATGTCAGTCATTCACTTTGGACACATGACATACATCATGTCATTTACTTATAACAATTGCTTAAATTCAAAAGTTTATAAAAGATTTATCATTTCAGAATATTGGAAAGGTTACAAAACATTTCATGACGAAACACAGGTAGTGCACTAAGGTGTAATATACTAAATAATTAGAACAATCCATATGTCATTCATATTTTTTATACAAATTTGCTTTAAACTTCATCAATTAGTACTTGCAAGCATTGTTTCGGATATTATAACGGTTAAGTGTATATAGTATGAAAGAAATGTTTATGTGTATGTAGTTATGTTTTATAAACATCATTAAAGAAGCTGTCGACCTGCGTGATAATATCAACAATCGGTTGGAACATCGGCATCGACTGTTATTGAAAGACTATGTGTCCTCAGAGAAGTTTTTTTTATTGAATTCTTTATACACGAGTAACTATTAGGACTGTTTGCTGTATTATAGTGATACCTAACATCAAATAACGTGCTGATTAGGTCAGGGTGGATATACATATCTGGAGGTTATCGAAGACATGCAGTGACCATATGTATAGTGGTCAATAAGCAATGTTTTCTCTATCTGACCCCAGATTCTCGGAGTTCAACAGTTCTTATCGTCTTGACAGACTTACGCACATAAGATAGGGAATATAATAAATGGACCGTGTTTGCGGATGTATAGTTTAGTATTGAATGTTAAGTCAACTAGTTTAAACAATATTTTGGTCAAGTCGCTGCAGTTTCGTAGGTAATGAAACTGTTATAGAATTTCGTTTTATATTTCGTTTCGCTACATTTCAAAAGTATTTATGTGTTAAATTCTTGATTCCAGGGTGGAAGCGAGCAAGGCCGCCGTGGGCAAAACGACGAGGAGCGATTATATCGCACCCGTGGGCCCAAATACGCACGAGTACCATCGCGGCCAACCCTCTCAGCATCGACCACCTGCACGTCTCTCGCAACCTCATGCGGATCGCAAGGCACACTTGTACCTAACTACGCAGCAATCCCAGAAAACGTGTCCACAGAGAGCAGCAGCGAGGACGAACAAGATTCGTTCGAAAAAACTCGCCGACACTTCCAACAATTAAGACAAATCAGTTTAGGCAACGAATTCAAATACAAAATGGAGATGGAAATCAAAAGCGCAAAGGATGAGAACTTGCGAAACTCAGTGCCGTATGTAAAACAACTGAGCACGGAAAATAATAAAATTAAACCAGACTACAGCATCAATGGAGATGCACAACCTTATGGCGCTACAACACAACGTCTTTATCTATGGACTCAGGTTAGTTTACGACTTTTATTTATTTTTTTATTGATAGAACTATTTTCCTGATGCATGTACAAAGTTCATAAGGCTAATTAGAGACTCAATTTGTTTAATAACAATCTTAGGGTTAAAATTAATTGAATTAATATGAAATAATTTCTATAAAAGCTATTGCATCTGATCGAAGGGTTAAACATTAAACAGTCTCACAAAATAAATGAAAATGAACAGATTCATACCCTTTTTCACAATGCTTGGAGATTTCTATTCCAATCATAGTAACATTAATAAGCAT
>DWJN01001235.1:0-18777 GCA_018248895.1 Carystus phorcus
TGTAGCAACCGCGTCGGGTACAGCTAGTGTTGTGTAGCCTGCGCCGGGACAGTGGAGCGAGAGTAGCACACAGTCCCAGCACCAAAGCGGTAGGCATCGACACCGTGTGGTTTTAGTGGGTTCGAGTCCCACATACCTGTCCGGATTCCCTTACCCGGATGGACGAGACGACGGTCCTTCCACACGTTAAAAAAAAAGTGTTGTATAGTTTACCTCCGTTTCCATTCTTGTCGTGTGACTTCTGCTTCCTGCGCGCGTTGTCGTCAGCCCGGGAGGTGCTGGCCGGCCGCCGTCGGAAACCGAATGACGTGGCGACTCCTCTGCTCGGCTTGTTGCCATTACCACTCGCGCTCTTGTCTCGTTTCTTAGCAGCCTTCGACTCAGAGTGACCCTAAAAAAGTAACACTGTTGTCATCATCGTGTCGTTGAAGTGGCGAAAATATGCAGCCCACGTGGAGTAATGTGGCTTTTGCATGTATACCCGAACTCAAGTGATAGTCAAATATAGATTTTGTTTCCGTTATTCAAGATACATTAATTTACATAAAGGTTATTGTGGGCGATATACATATAACATAGATAGCATTCCAAATAGGCTCCATTTTTTAACGTATCATTTAGTAATACGAGTATGTACCTACATGAATTTAAACACAAAAAGGCATATAAATAATTAGATCTATAACCTCTCCACTAACTAAACGTACCTTACAAATGTATTTATAAAAGGCTTTCAAAATAACACGGATAATGAATATGGCAAAAATAATTATTTTCGCTTTGGCCAACATATCCGAAGATCTTGAAATAGCATATCCGAAGACCTTGAAATGTGCTTGAAATAGTTTTTATTGAAATATAATTAATAAACTTAAACTTAGGGTTTGGTACAAACAGAGATAAATATTTAAAACTTTGTGGTTGCATATAAAATGTGAAGCAATTCTAATGACTCAATTTCTAATTGGAAATTATTGATGTATATAAAATAAATTTTAATAATTATTATTTAATTAAGCATTTCTAGTATCTTTTATAATACTTAATTATAACCGGTAATAATTTGCAATTTATATCTTATGAGGTACATAATAAAATCATGATGAAAGTTGCATTAACAACTTTAACGAAGCTTCTGTGTTCCAAATCGATTTTAAATTACTTAGAAATAAATTGATTACGAATAGCATGAGGTTGCACATATCTAACTTCATAAAAACGTCAATAGCTTATCTATTTATATAAAATGAGAATGATCCAACACAATTCTTGATAACTAATAACTGGGTATTACTTTCTTCTTAGGTAGGTAATGTATTAAAGCAAATAGACTAAAGTACGAGTAGCCCGTAAAGTTTACCTGAAAAATAAAACCAGAGAGAGAGAATCAAATCTTTAATTGAAGAGCTCATAGTCTTATAACGCTATCAATAAGTGGTGAACAAATCTCTTAGGTTTTTTGCCCTCCATATTTGATAACACGCCGCAAAAGTCACAAGATAGAAAGGAACATTATTGTTTTGAGTTTTTTCCAGTATGTATCTACTTATTCGTCACTAACCCATAAATTTGTGACTTTTCGTTTAACTTAGTTCAGTTTACACTCTTATACATTTTATCTTTTGTTAGCAGGCATATGTGATTAGGGACCATTTTAGATTTTGAGATATCAAGAATTAGATATTCCATACCTACTCATGTGTTTTGCGCAGAACAATAGAGTAATCTAATGACGACAGCTTACATATTTGGCACCCGCCAGCTAGCTTACTGTTTTATATACTGCCCTTGGGCGCCCTTATATGAACTTCTTACAATGTTGTCGATTGACTTTAGATTTACGTGATGAGATACGCAAACGCATACTTATTAGATTCACGAATTGTCATGTGAAACTGACTGTTAAATTTAAAATATTATTTTAAATATTGTTTACTTTAGTGTGATTTTAAGGAAATTATGTGGTTCGTCTGTTCGTTAGTAGGATAGTAGAATAAATGCTGACAAATAAAGAGCAGTGATCCACCTACTATATAATGTAAATATTTTGGCATGTTCGCGTTATTTTCAGGTCACGACATAAAATCTGCTAAAACGCACCCAATATAGAAAACGCATGTAATAAGGAACACTGGTATCAAGTAATACTTAATTATTAAATTAGAATTTTTATCATATTTGTATTTGATATAACATAAATGTAATAGCCTATAATATAACTTAAGTAGAGAACACGATGGAATAACAAAAATTGTGACATTACGAAGTTCCCATGCATATACGCACGTAAACGCTACATTACCAGTCAATCCCATGTTAATGACTTGACGTTTATGAATACTTGTTTAACACAGTACAAGAATTAATAGATGTGTGTCGTTTTTAACACAAGCCGACATCGCCTTGACATTACGTCAATTCCGTTATGTTATCATGTTATAATACTTCGAACGGTAAGTACGAAGTTTTATAAAAATAATAAACTATTTCATGAGACACCCGATTAAAACTGAATATTTTCCGCTTGTTATTATGTATAATAACAGATTAATATTTGAAAGTACTTAGGCATATGAACATATGGCAATAATATTATTATTTTCCAAAACGTTGTAAAATAATCATTTTACTATTATTGTTACTAAAATATTAGCCAATTATAAACCTAATTACAGTGTTTATTTTAGTAATTGCCTTTTTTTGCTTTTTGGATACATTTTTTCATTACTTAAGTTTTACTAATACATAAAATATGACTGCGCGTATCGATAAAGATAGCATTGTTTTCAAATATCGTACGTCATAATAGTATGTATATTTGAATCTGTTTTTAAAGGAAAACATGGATGGATGGATGGATTATTCTCCTTTATATTAATAAAACTGTGTTTGCAATTAGGTAAGTAAATTAAAGTTGGGCCCGGAAATAGCTAGGATTTCTTTATAGAACCTCCAAGCGAAACTATTAAAAAAATGTAGTCGGTCCTAGAAGGGAGGAAGTTAGCTAAAAGGGTAAAACGTGTCCAATGCTTGTTTGACTTCATGTGTATTTGAATATATGAGTGTTTGACTTGGAGTATCATTTATCTTCTGTGTGTGCGACTGTGTTTGTTGTCTGTATAATGATAATCTTTAATTTAATCCGTTTACACGATACCGTTGGACGATTTAATGAAGACATTCGTTAAGATCTTAATAACGATACTAAGTTGAATTTTGTACAATTCAGACAGGTGAAAACTAAGCTGTTACGACTGTAATAGTTAATAAAGGTAGAAAATGACAATTCAATTGGCTTTACTTACAGATTGATTTATAAAGAGATAAAGATTGAATTAATTTTTCTTTTAAGAAATCTTAAACAGATCAATGACAGCCGTTGTTTTAAATTGTTAATGAATTATCTCTGATTTTTGATACACTACCACGAATAATGCTAGAATTAAGAATAAAATTACTTTTACAGTGGCGCATTCAGTATTGCTCTAGTTATTTGATTTGTAAAAGTGAAGCAAAGGGGCATTTACTAGTATATTATGTACCTTTATAATGTTACTTTTGCTTTTTTAATTAGAGAAATGTCTAATGTCGGTGAACTAGTAGCTGTTCTCTAGAGAATAAGAATACCTAACGTACAAGAAATACTGCTATATCTTTGTATACCTTTTAATTAATAGTGGAAAAACAACCTTGGGAAAGGTGTTATTAAAGTTAAGTGGATTTGCGTGACTACACGTGTGAATTTTTTCGTGTTTACAAAGTAAATGAAAGTAAAATGTAAATTCAAAACTTAAAATAACTTTGGTCTACTTTTTTAGTGCAACTTTAGGCGCAACCACATCTGTAGAATATTATTATTGTTATTTAATTTAGATAAGCTTTATAATATATTTTTTTATTAATATATTTTCCAAATTTTTTTTTTTATTTTTGTTTATTTTTTCTTTAGTCTGTATGTACGTTGATAGACAGATTAATAAGCAGAATCGATGAAGTTGAACATAATATTAATTCCAGGAACGGGAAACTGTTCTGTACTTGTAAAGAAGTTGAAGGCTAATTGGAAAATTAAACGATTATTTGTCGTCTAAATCAACATTATCGCTGTGACACGTAACAAACAGGTTACAAGATATTAATTTGTAAGACTATAATTTTGTCAACCTTGATCGCAGTGGTAGTTGGAAATGATATCTTTGCCCAACACTCAAGAGAATAATTTGGGAAAGGCATTGCCCTCTGCAATACAGTGCAAATTTAAATAAGAAGCAGGGACTCCGATAAACATTTGTCTCATTTTCAAATAAATGAATATCTCATTTATCTTAGTAATTAGTCAAAGTTCCCGAAAACACAACCCACTTATTTGCCTTGATTTGTTGTGTTTTCAAACTGCACTGTTAAAACCATTTTGACTTTCTCCATTGAAAGTATATCAGTGTAAGGTCAGTAAATTAAAAGCAATAAATAACTAGTAGAGTGTTAATAAATAACCGGCGAGGCGTTTGCGAGCGTCTGTAAGCCGCGCTCGTAGTTCATAGGAGCGGCATCGGTCGATATACAGTTTAATAGCTATTAATTTTATTTCAAAGGTTAAAGTGTTGAGAATCACTTCATAAAACAAAGTGTCTGGACACTTAATCTCTACACCTACTGAACAAAATAAGTAGTGTTATGTATTAAGAAAGTTGAAGTAGTTAAAGAAACTAATAATAATTAATAAAAAAATTCAGCTCAATCGGTTGAAGATATCTGTTTCAAAATTGAGTTGCAAGATTTCACCCGTACAAACATAGATACATATACACATACATACATATACTGCAAGTTAAATAAAAGCTTTTAATAAAAGCCTGATAAAAACAAGTAACGATTATTGAAGTCCAGCTTACTATCAGGTGATTCGCTCATTTGTCGGAAACGTAAAAAATATTAGTTAGTGATCGTAATTGTTACACAAAAGATATCGGATTCGATTCCTAAACAAGTCATGTTTATGACAAAATGACTTTATTGTCGGGCTTTGCACGTATGTTTATCATCGTGTATGTTAGCTGGGACATAAAATAATCTTAGTATCTTTAAGGATAACAGTTGTAAGCGTTTATATTATTGATCCAGCGACGGGCCGACATTTAAGCATTATTAGCAGTCTAGATTACCTAAATTTAGATAACCTTGACGTTAACCTCTTAACACTGGGGTATATAATACAAATAAGGATCAATAATAATAAATGCCAGAAATAGAATGACGCATTGCTTTTTACACGCGCATCTGATGTAACAATAATATTATTTAAAAGGCCAAGGACTGTCTGATTCCTACCGTCTTTTAACGTTTTTTATTCGCTTTTGCAGTAGGATGATGACTTGCAGCTGTGTTATAGCTTTAGCCTTCGGAATTCAAATTTCCTTATTTTTAATGCCGTGTCTACCATTTAGTTCTTTTTTCAATCATGTTTTAGTTCTTCTTAAGATAATAAATGGGTCGTTCGTTTTTTGTACTACTTTAGATTAAATGGCATTTCAAATGGTGAATTTCAACCATATCTCATCTCATTTGAGTTACAACTTATAGTTCTTATTCCTTGATCGGGAACATTTCAGTGATGACTTGGATATTAACTCCATTAGTAACGATGAACACTTTTCCGGTGCCTTGTGTAATTGCTTGTTTGATATTTTAATAACATTTACAAAAATACCAAAAGCGAGAAACATTCTATGCGGGAATGAGAACAAAAGTACGTTAAGTTAGAATTATGTAGTTAACGCGTCTACGCCCATCCGCCAGGTTTACAAGTTCAATGACCTACAGCTTTTATCATTTACGTCTAATGGCAACATGGCGCCTCTTTGTAAAGCCATGATATTTTATAAATGTTCGCGGATTAGACCTAGCGCAACCTTGAATTCATAAAAATACAATAACTTTAGAACATTTCTAGCGGTAGAAGCTACGCATCATATTTAGTGAATATAAATAATCGGCTTAATAAAAGCACTGTAACTAATTGTTTAAAATAAATAATAAAAGCATTGCATAAAATTATATTCAAATATAATAGAAAACTACGTGTTTCGCTAATACAATTACATAAGAATCAGATATTTCTAATCTTTGTAATGTAATAGTCATTGCTGCTTCGAAATACGTATCTATCTGTTCAATCCAAACGGTGAAATGAAAATGTAAGTCCGCGCATTGCAATTTTATCTTTCAATCATCGAAGTCAGTCAGGTGATTCGGTAAAGTGATCAATTCCAGTAGATTGGCTTTGTTGACAATAAGATATTAACAATAGTGAGTTCGGTGTTGGATTCTATTTTTGAGACGCCCGAGATCATTCCATTTATTGACCATTTCAACTAAGTGATTATCACGAAGTAGAGAAGCGAAAGTTGTCGGATACTCGTACCGTGCCAACTTATCTTTATTTGCTGTCGTGTTGATTACTAACTATAAATTATAAAGGACCCCCTGGCGTCTTCGTTTCAGTTTACTATAGCCTTTTGTATTGCTGATCTCTGGATGTATTTTCATTAGTCTTATTGTTTGATGATTGATAAGCACGCTCCATTCTTACTTCATTATGAATTGATCTATTTTAACGTTCACTCTTTTAAACCGTTGCAATGATTTAGCATGTGAAAATTCAATACTCAATACTTTTATTGCGTCTAAGTGTTACACAGTTTGTTACAAACACTATTAGCACTAGGTAGCACTTATTAAACTTTTATTAGGGTATTACAATAGAGAGGGAGCGGAATTCATAATACAGTAAGAATCCAAATATATTTGTAGTACAGGTGTCTACCTGAGACATGAATGTCGGCCACTGGCAGACATGAAGTTGCCATCAGTAGGACTTGTCAGGCAAAATAATTGCCATCTAGTACAAGTTTGTAACGATTGATTCTTAACAATAGATTTATTGTTCTACGTTCTTGCACTTATCGATCAGTCCCGATTTGTTGCTAACTACCTATTCCAATTCTGAGACAGGTATTCCACGATACTATCACCACCATAAATATTAACTTGTATTCAATGTTGTGCAATTGCTCTATCTTTTGGGAAAACAGATTTATATCGCACTAGTGTATCATGGGTTCATTTGTATACAATGTGCTTATGTCAATGTTAAGCAACATTGAACCTAAACGTTCAGATCGGCTTGTACGGGTATGTAAATTTATTTATGATGTAACCACAGGGATATTCGAGTGGGTTGCACAATCTAACTGCAATTATAACAAAAGCAATATGACAGCTGTCAAAAGATTTTGAAGTTTGTTATCGTAATATTATACTAGCAGCTATTCGCGGCTTTACTTGCGTAGATTTGTAAAAATAAAATATAAAATATTGCGCCAGTGCAGGACACCGAGGCGGGTTATCAGTCGACAACAGTACCTATCGATACGAACTTGAATCATGGCAGGTGTAAATAACTTTAAGATTATCTACAATAGTCTATAATGGATGGTGTTGAGTGCCGAATGACCACAAAATGACACAACGCGGTCTAACCTGTACTTACTGGGTCTAACCGGTTGGCTTACCTTCTTTTATTTTAGTGATAAAATGCTATATTAGCTATATCATACGATACAGGTGTTGATTACTCTGCTCATGAACGAATATGAGTTTATTTCACATGTAAACGTCACTTATTAAATACTGAAAATTTGTAACTAGACGAGTAATATAGGCTCTAAATAAAGTCTGGCGGCTATATAACTAGTACCAGCAGTTGTTCCAAACATATGTATTTGTCATTCATATTATTATATATCATCAAGGTGGAATTTGCAATCAGTGCGCAACACAGCGATAATAATTAATTATGAAACCTGTAGCATAAATTAAGAACACTACAGACGACTAATGCTGATTGGCGTAGCCATACAAGTGACGAAACGTTAAATATTTAATTAAAATTACGATCGCAATACGTTAAGTTATAATCAAGTCGTTTTAGTGAAATTTGAACCGTCGTTTTCTATATTAACAGTTAATTCACAAACGATACAAAAAATAATTTCCTGTTTCTTTAGGGTGCGTGTGTATGAAATACTTTTCTATTGGTCTATTGTGTTACCGGTCTACAATATTCAAGTATGAAATGGGTGTAGCGATATAGGTCTGATAAAGAAGGTCGCATGCACTTTCTTTCTACTCGTTCTTGATCTCCACGCCGCGGCCTCGCCGTTCACACGGTCGCCAGTACTCCACTAGAATTACGCAAACAAATCGATACGCGAGAGCTGTTATGTGTCGCGTCTCGTAACATAAAAATACGAGCAGTCAATTTCCCAGCCGCATTCTATTTCGCTGCAGGCAATTGTTATACGCGGAAATCCAATTGCGAGTTGGTTTACAATTGTAAGCGTTTGCGGAGAAGTTTAAAAGCTATTAAAAATCCGTAAACGCAAATATAATATTAATATTGATGTTTCATCATAGCTATACTTTAAAATTATTTTATTGATGATTTTACAAGTTGTGGCTGAAGCATCTTTTCAGCATAAATGAGTAAAATAAGGACTATGGGATATTGCTTACATACAGTTCCCCATATACTCATAGTTACACCACAAGCCGGGAAGATTGGCTGGGATTTAAATATGGAAGGTGAGCGCAAACGCCCACTTTAATATCGTTTTTGCTTACACACAATTATGTACTATTAGACCCTTACAGTCACTTTTCTTAATTTTGATTCAAATTCTGTAAAACATCTTTTTTTAATATGAAAATGAAAATGTTTTATTGATTCACAAGTTATATTAATAATTACGCTGGAGTGTTTCCCATCAAAAATTATTGAATAATATCTATAATCCGTTAGTTTTATTAGCTTAGATGTAGATTACTTATGATATTGCTTCGTTATGAGACAAATAATAATAACATTTACAAATCATATCGTATGTAATAAAAAATACATAATTATGGGTACTTCTTTCATATAGCCTTCAATTGAATAGCGCGGAAATAGATACATTAAAATGTATTTAAATACATATATGTAATATTAATACAAAAAGAAATAATCATATTACGAGATATTTCAATATTGGTATTTTTATAGGTACAACATAATATGATTATAAAAATTATTACTGATAACATGATCTATGTATTTTATGTTGGTGGAATATAGAATAAGAATTATGAAAAGCAGTTTGTTTTTATAAACATAAGTAATGAAATTTCTATTAGCGATTGTAAGAATTTTTAAACTTTCGCCGATAATTTGTTCCAGGAAAAAATAGTATAATTTAAGTGCAGTAAAGCTTCCACAGGTGCATATTTTTCATAACCAGCATAATCTCCTATAACCGTACATTATTCATCACCGGTTGCTCTACCAGTCCGCACTCTGGCATGTGAGCCCTATAACGGTACTCTATAGCCCATAGCTGTAATAAATTGTTGGCGTTTATTAGTAGGAACTCGAATGTTAGTTATAGGTACCGAGATCACATTGAACTTCGTATTTATAACTAACTGTATCCGGCACGCATTAACAAATAAACAAATCATGTGCCCGAGCGATATAAATTTGTTACCACAACCTTCTTCAGAGAATTCTGAACAAAGTCGCTAAAACATCATTGCTCTATCTCCTACCATTTCAGAGTTCATAAATTACAAAAAACAAACAAACAAAGAAACAAACATTGGTTGTTACATATACAGAAGAAAACAAATGGAATTAATAGTAAGGTTATGGATCTTTTAGGTCATATATGTATATATATTATATGTCCCCGCCCCTATACAGTCGATGTCGACGTATTATATCATTTAATATTAAATTTTATGGAATGATTTCAGGAACAACAATACAAGTGTTATGGAACATAAAGATGACGAAGAAGACTTTGATCTGTAGCTTGTACTGGGTCACAAGTACTACCGACTTTCCATAAAGCCTTTCAACTATTTGCAACTATTATGGTTACTTGTCAGTTCATGCTATCTAGCACCCGTCTGTCTGTCTGTTCGTTCTATGTGATTAAGCTCAATTTGACGTACCTGTCTCAAGTTGTTAGTTTAAACAACTCAATATAGTTGGAATTATCTTGGTTGGTTTAATTCGAATTTAAGCGCAATACGTAGGTACATTTTATTAGTCATATTGTCACGATTTAATATTATGAATGTAATTAAGTGTATCTGCCTAATTTATTTGCTTTTAAGTCGTTGAAAACCGTATGAAAAATCCTGTCTCGCATCGAAATTAAGAACACCTCGGACATAGGCCGCAGTTTTTTTTCAGTATTGCAAAGTAAGGGGTTGCTTTATATAATACTCCTAAATTTATTATTTCAGGCAACATTATCGTGAAAATAAAAACTAAATCCTTACAGATGTGTATATACTTTTCATATACACGAATCCTATTTTAAAGGACCAAAAATGACGTAACGCAGCTTTTTTCGAGAAAACTAAACCAAAGTTCGTAGGAATAATCCGAAGAAATCATATATAATGATGGCAATCTGTGCTTGCCGTACGTGTTCTCCGAACCATGGAATTGCTAATGGTACTTATTTTGCAACTACCGTTCCCATCCAATTCCCATCGGCGCCGGCGCCCGAATTGCTTAACTGTTGATCATTTACGAATGAAACAAGTCCATACGGATATTAAAAGGTGAATAATAACTGTTTAGTCCACTTTATACCCTTGAAGGATTTTGGTGATAAAATATGGACTTATCTAACACTCACAGCATTTGCTACCTGTCAACTCTTTGGCCTCCTTATAAAAAAACCTTTTCCGTTAAGCAGACGTTATGTCTAAACTACTATGTACCTTTAACTTTTAATTCCATATTATGTTATCAAATACTCTAGGTATTTCTTAATTTTTATTTAAAATCTACACACTTCAGTAAAGTTCGGTAACACTAACCAGACCTGAAAAACATATGTTATCTGTTTTAAATCGCTTATTCTATCGTTAATTTTGTAAACCTGTAACAGATGTCTGTTATCGAAATGATCAAAGGAACATAAACCACATTGACAGGTCGAGCTAATCGAGTGTGACACTCAGCAAGCTAGTAGGTACCAAAGCATATCAGTCGGAGTGTGAAATCTATAATAATATTAACGGCAAATATTTCGCTACGGCCGGGCGGCCCCTGCATGACAATCAATATAAAAAGTTGTAATAGCGTTCAGATTTCCGCAATCAAAACTGATTTACTTCTTATTACAGTAGTTGCGACATACCACAATAAAAGTTAGTATTGCATAACTTTCTTTCTTTAGGGCTCCTGTACGTGGAATTTTGGATTGAAATAGATAGATATATTTTAAAGTTAATAGCGAACACCATGCCCTAAGACAAGCCACATCAAACATGGAACTTCTAATTTTGATTTAGATATCATATTCATGTCATATTCACATTATTTTATAATTTTCATATCCTGTCACGAATTTCCTTTATACTCTATACTATATACAAAGTGGCGCCCATGTACTATCGAATCAAATCTTCGAAGGTTTGTTTTGGACATTGGAACAGAACAATCGGATAATTTGGACACAACCGCTCTCCAGACTGGATCACCTTGCCTGACGGAAGATCTCGCTCGACTAAATACCTCACGCTTCGACTGGGACAAAATTGTAACAGCTATTTTATATTACAGCTATTAGTGACATAATTATTAACTTATTTTGTACATTACTGTACTTGCCTACCAAATATTCGAAACAACTCAATGCACGAAAACTTCGATGGTTATGTTAAATCTTCATGTCACTAACGCAGGCATTTAAAATGTGCTCAATGAGAGCGGCTAGATGCTACAATATGTTTAACGCTCAGTGAATAGATTCTAAGGCCACCGAAGCGCCGCTCACCATAATTTATTCACACCGCCACCACCACCACCACTTCCCATTGTGTCAACCACCATTGTGTCAACCACAGAGCATATTATTTCGATATCTGTGGTGTCAAACAATTTCAATTCAATAAATGATATGTCAAATATCTACTTTCCTTTCTTTGCGGCGAATGAAAGCATTTACCTGCGTTGAAATTGATACTGCTGATACTATTAACACGTCAATAACGTAATATCGAGCACGTAACTGAACTGAACTATATCTTATTAGTAATGTCTTGAATTATCAATTTGGGTAATTGACACTGAATGAAATTGATTGACAAATTACACAGTCACATTGGACAGGAAAACTCAATTTATTTATTAACAAAACTTGTGTTACACAGTTATCCTGACAAAGCAATAGTATAAAAATATAATAAGTGAATATTTATTAATATAAAAAATAAACGCCAAAAACATACAAAATAATATAAAGAAAAGAGGAAAAAGGATATTTATTCTACCTACGTGTGCCTTAAATGTGGATGTAACATTGAAATATTTGGAGGCCATAATAAAAACCAGCACATTTAGCGTAGCGTGAGGAGAATACGTGAATATGACCTATTTAAATAATACGTTTACGTCACAAGCAAAGGTACGCCACTATGTTACCACGGAACAAGGACATGTCATATCTATCCGTAGATTCTATAAATACTTATATTTTTAACCGTATAATAAAAGAACTTTACATTCAATCAGTGAATAATTAATTTCAATAACGCCTTTAAAACTTTGCTTTATGTCCTGAAACCGCAGGTACTTCTAAAGTCACAAATGATTCCGCGGCCAGATTAGGCACAGAGAACGGCTTAGTGAATCTGTCGACAACGTAAAGCTAGCCCGATTAGATTCCTGTTTGGGCAGCATTTCTTTGGAAGTTCCAAGGTATTCTCCTGCTATTATTGTTAGAAATTCCAATTAGAAACTGTCAAATTGTCAATCTTTTTAATGTTCAATGTAAATATTATGGTTATTTAAGCATAATCAATGATTTTAACATAGTGAATGCTAATATTATGGTAAATTTAATCGTAATAAATGGTTACATTGATCATAACACTTATCATTATTACAATCTCGACGCGGACTGAGCTTTGCGTTTAATTTGTGAGATTATATAATTGAATAATACAGAAATAAATTATGTGAACACACTTTACGTGCCACATCTATGATTTCAATTATGAAAGTATAAAAACAGAACTACAACATGTGATCGGCCATTAATAACAAAATAAAATACACTGTATTCAAATTAATGAAGTTATAAGTAAGCATAGTACTATAGCAATCCCACATCCTACAATAGAAACAATGGTAACTTAACATAGAATTAATGAAAGTGGACCACACCTGTAGTCTGTATCGTGGAGTGATTTGATTCTTTCGTTCTACCAAATAAATACAACCTTTATGCTGAAAACTGAATAGTATCATTAACGAGACATGAATACTAATTAGGACCTTTGAATTGTCATTTGAACTAAACGTGAGAACGAACATCTTAAAATATAAAAGCAGTCTATATTTAGTTCAACTGTTGAATGAAGACGGGAAAAAAGCTCCAACTAATTTATTCAAAGGTCAACTTGTATTTATGCGAAGAACAGAGCTAACGAACTTAATTGTATATGAAGAAATGTTATGGTTTATCAAAAGAAACTAATTGACAATTCATCAATTGTAGGCTTGGATGTAGAGGCTGAGATTGCTGTAATAAAAAGCTCATTGTTTCACAATTACAATACCGTGGGTACCGCCGTGTACTGCTGACGTGATGATGATTGATTCTCAACCTTGCTCGTTGGCTTTCACTTGAGGCGTCTATCTTGCGTTGTAGGGCAAAATATAAGGTGAATTACTGTACATGTTTTATGTAGTCAGAAAATAGGTATACGGTGATAACAAAAAAAGGCCAGTGATAACAAAATAAATAAATTTCTTAGATGAGATATTTTGAAATAAATCTCCCCAAATATGTCTATTCAAAATCTGAAGGGACACCTATTTTATCAATCACATGCTTATACAGCGAAGTGTTTTAATGGTGAGGAAACGTAACAAACAAGCCTTTGGGGGTCCTTGAAGTTACCTCACATTGGTGTGGATTATGACTTTTCGATAAGTTAAAACCATAAAAAAATTATGGGTCTGAGATGATAGTCAGTTATTAGGAATTAAGATTTTTTATAACAATAAATCATGGTAATCTAACGCATTTAATTTGGCGTTATACAATAATGTGTCCTAAACTATGAACTACACTTAATTAGTAGAAAGTATGTATGAGCCAGACTGTGGCTTGCAATGGGATTAATAGGTCGAAATCATCAATACAATGAACTAAAATACTCGTACTTAGTATTAAATTACGAGATGACGCACTTTGTCTAATGAAATGATTAACGTAATTTCTTAGTATGAAATTAAAATAGTGAACTAAGCATCCATGTTAAATTAATTAAAATATTTATTTACTGAAAAGACAAATGAATAGTCATAAATTGTACTGCACATCGTTTGTTTTCTTATCCATAAAAAACATTGCTATTACATTTCAATGTCTGGAAATCCGAAGATGTTGCAATAAAATTACCAGTTTATTCAACACCGCATAGCTTTCGAAATTTAATAACCTGACTATTCCACGTGTTGTAATTACTTAATAAAAATTAATTAAAGTCAAATGAAATAGTTATAACAATACAAGAAGCAAGCGCGTCTAATTACATGAGCTCTCGTATATCTTAAGACATTTCACGGCTGCCGCAGTTTTGTTTCACTTACCTGTGGTTCAATACGGTTACACTTTAATTTATTGTTATACACTTCCTAACGGCCAAGGTATGCAAACAAAAAGCCTTGAACTTTCTTCCAGTAGGCTTAAAATGAAACTAACAAATAACCTATTTTCGCCTAGTTAATGATTGCTTAAATTGTCTGAATAATTTTGTCGGTTTTAAGTTTATTTAAAATAGCAACGTATATAATATTATTAAGGCCAACATTCCATATACAAATTATTAATTGCTATATTGGAATAATTTGCGTCATTTATGACTTCGCTGAATTATGCTATTGCCATGAAGTTACGTTAGTTTGTATACAAATTGCATAATAATAACTTGAAATTAAGTACCTAGCTTATTTAGATAACGTAATTTATTTTAGAGAAATGTTACCTTATGACAAGATTCTATCGATGTAGCTTGTTTTAAATGGCATTCGTTGGGATTAAAAAGGTACTCTAAAGAAGAAAAAGTGTCAGTAAGCAGTTACAAATTTCACGAAACATTAAGAATAGGTTCAGTATTTTAAATAACAAATTTGAAATCTGACAACAGAACATAAAATCAATACATCGTTATGAAATTCATGGGCATTAGACGAAGTTGGCTGTGCTTTGGGAAATGCGGAGTGAAATTCGCACAATACAAACACATGGCTACGAAATCTAAACGTCCATTTTGTGAACATTTGCCAACATTTTGGAGGTTATGTAATACTTAATCGTTCTGATTACGTGGATATTGTTGTTACTTGTTTTTAAACCAAAAATATGTTTCTGTGTCATTGTTTACTTATCTGGCTGTTGTTCTAAGCAGTAGAACAACTGAGAATTCACGTACCATATCGCACTGAGCTTCACCGTCGTCGTCATAGAAGATGTTGGTGCAGTCATCCATCCCTGCGGCTGGTTGCGCAGGTCTCACTCCTCAGCCAGGCGCCTCGGCCTCATCAATACGACGTGACGCGGCCGGCCCACCGGCATCCGAACATGCACAATATCACTGCCACACCGACACTAAATCTCGACAGCACAATCCCAGCTAAAACGATCAAAGTCTTGTGGATAATCCGATGAGTCACGCGACACCCAACTGACTAAACTCTGCAAATGCAGCGAGTTCCAGAGACGTGAAGCGTAGGTGTCCCTAACGAACTAAACGAGGCAACTAATTTCGACTAGTAAAAGACTTGTATTCACTTATGGTTGCGCTACTGACGGCGATGGTAATGATTAACGCACGATTATGATTCTCACGGTATTTTTTTGTCACTCAAGGGCGATGCGATGAGTGAAGCGAGGTATAAAGATGGTGTTTTTTGCGGTGAACTGCGTAGATAGTTAGGTCGAGGCGGGGGCGAGGGTGGCGCGCGCACTCCGCCGGGGTGCATTGATCGGAGCTCCAGTGCGCATGTCACCCCTCGAGAAATTCTCGCCTGTTTTGACATTTGGTCTGCCGACGGCTTAGGGGCACTTTTCTTTGTGAAACGAGGTGCCACTGTGCACGTTGCAGAGCACTTGACATTCTTTCATAACTTCTTTTAACTGTAGCACAAGGAAATGGCTGTCGATTGTGATCTTGTTAGCGAGATCGCATAAGAAGCGGCTTCTCTTTATCGTCAGCTCAAGGAAAATATCAAAGCTAAACGTCTCCCACGACTTTTGTAGACAATACTGTAGCTAGGCTATTATTACTTTATAAGAATTAGTCTTTGTTTCCCAAACAAAATCAAATGCATCATGCCCGTAATACATTCAAGGACATAGGTACGAGTATTTACATAAATATCTAAAGTTTTATGTCTTTATTAGTTATGTCATATTTTCGGGAGACTTTTAGGTTCCCAATGAAAGTAAATTAAACATTTATTATATGTACGTTTGTTTGTTATTGTATTTTTAAAACATATTAAAAGTAAAGTTATTTTTTAGGTTATGACTTGTCGTCGGTTACAAGGATGAGTAAAATTAATTACCACTAAAATATAAATATATATATTTAATTATAGTACCAAAAATACAACTATACCTAACTTACTTTTTTTATTTTAGCAGCCAAAACTTAACGTAACCTATATTTTTATTTCATTTTATCCTTTTTTAATCAATGATTTATTGCTTGCTAATTACAACACTATTACAGTACAGTACGGTAGTGCTACAATAATGATTAATTATTTTTTTCGTTTGGTTAGCGGACGACAAGACTCATCGATTTTTTTATTTGTGAGTTATGCACGAGTGTGTTTCTTCACAATATGAATTTCAAATTCGTAGATTTGTTCTAATGTAAATTAAAGTTAGAAAGCCCGTATTGTTATAAATTAGACAGCAAATTGAATAATCGCGTGCAAAACATAATTTTATAAACATTTGTCGACCTTCTGATTGCCTCAGCCATCGTACTAAAATGGTATTTCTAGAAAGTGGTTCTTATTTCTGCCAACATGCACGATATCGGATCTGATTATAAAAAATAGATGCTACAGTCTAAAAGGAGTTGCGACAGCTCATATTAGAAATGTGTCTAAAATAACGAAGCTAATTTGGCATTCGCTTATAATTATATATAGAATGTATTAACAGCTTTACCACACATCTATCTATTGTCTCCTAGGTCAACCATTGCCTAGATATTTTTTATTGATTAATAACTCATTTAAGTGCATACTATAAGCTTAAGATAACAAAGGAATTAAAAATATTGGATGGAATTTTTGGAAAACAAATAATTAGCAAATATTATGACAACGCGTATATGTCATATAACATAAAACAGAACATGTTCAGAAATCAGAGGTATTTATTACAGCAAGGACTTACATATTATTATTATATTATGTTATAGGCTTTCAAACGTTAAGTGTACTTAACTGTAAACCTAGAATGCTAATTAGAAAAGCTTATACATAAATCGTAGCTTACGACTCCAGCCATTGTTAGTGACAGTAATGGAATACACAAATCTATGGAGGTATAGTCTGGCGTCTGGCGTAGCAATTAATGGTGACCGTAACCTTTCAAATCCGGCATTCAATAGAATGTATATACCTATGTATACAATATTAAATTATGTTTTATGACGTTACGCTTATTACTTCGTTATGTATGTGTTACTGACATTTATTTTAATTACCACAAATTTACTGCGTGTTATTCAAAGGGGATTACTATGATTCAGAGAAGCACACTTATGAAGCTTATACACATCTTCCATAAGAATTAGTTGCGATTATCAATTTATTAAACTTAAAAATGCAACGGGAAGACAAGCAAAATAGTAGGTACTACTTTTAAAATTTATACCCATGGGGGTAACTAAAACTTACGTTTGATAGTGTTCTTAAAATAAAGTTGGGGTGCATACATAATTATTGGTATATTAAGTTATCAATAACTCTACAAACAGTTCGTAACGGAAGCCGATTTTAATGAATACAAGCCATTTTAATATCTTATTCTTCTGTGCCTTTTATGGTATCACCAATGAAGGCTGAGTAAGTACCCATTCATTATTAAGAGCTTATGAAAAGAACCTGCTTACAAATTCTTTTTAAATTTATTGTTCATTGCACAACGCGGCAGCTTCGATTACCTTCATTCACACCATACCGGTTTTGCATCAAAATACTTTCGAAAAGCTGAGTTACCTCTTCCTCTTTCCCATCACCCTCACTTCACTTATAACTTTGCCGAAAGCAAATTATTTCACGCAATCTTTTGTTTCAGTAATGATGTAGGGACAAGTGATAAACGTGACATCTCAGACCTACGGCTTGACGAAACATACCTCATTGGAGGCTTTTATTTGCTACACACGTTGTTTCTGACGTAGTTTTTATTTTATTAATAGTTGCTTTTCTATGAATATATATATATATATATGGACTAGATGAACCAGCAAACGTTGTTTTGCCATATAAATTATTACTTACTTAAGAACTTATAATTTTATAATCATAAAAATGGTTGTAGTATGTTAACCTTAAAAGCTAGACATATGCTGTCGCGGACTTTTATTTAGATCTTTTAGAGGGGAACAATTTTGTAATAC
>DWJN01001236.1:0-18776 GCA_018248895.1 Carystus phorcus
GGAGGACAAGTGCATAGCATGGTTCGCACCGGCAATGTTGGTGAAACTTCGCATTGTGCTGGCGTGGAGCATGGTTGAAGTGCTGTACAAGGATTTACACATTTCGAAGACAAACAAGCTAATTTTGATGGGCAGTCACCATCAACGTAGCATTCTGGTATAATCTCTGGTCTACATTCTACGTAAGGACTTCCAGCGAAGCCTCGTTCACACTTACAAACTGCAATGTGATTTCGCACCAGACAAATAGCGTTTTTGCCACATAAATCTCTGTCGTGACAGGGATTGATGCATCTATGAGCGTGACATTGTTTGTCTTGTGGACAGTCGCCGTTAGATCGACATTCTATAGGATTGCATCCCAAGAATGCATCACCTTCAAATCCTGAACGGCAACGGCAGAATGGACGATTTCGTTCCACATAACATTCTGCGTTAGCCCCACAAGTACTGTTCAACAGACAAGGGCTAACACAGTTGCCGTTAATGCAGGCTTGGTGTAAATCACATTGAGAATCTGAACGGCAGCCAACTGTACGACACGTGTGGTATGGATTTCCATCATATCCTTCGCGGCATGAACATACAGGTCTGTGGTCTCGGACGAAGCACTCGGCATTTTCACCACAATTGCATGGATTGCGACATATTCTATTAACGCACGACTCTTGATCGTTGCAGTCGCTATCTGCGGCACAGCTGGAAGGTGGTAGTTGGGCCGGTTTGCATGAACCGCTTTCTTCTGGTACAAATCCATCGGGACACCGACATATCAGGGTACGGAATGGTATACTATCTGAAACTGAGCATCTGGCGTTTCCAACACATGGTTTTAGTTCTGAGCACGCTTCTCGGCATTCATCTCTCAAACAGGCATGGCCACTAGGGCAATCGCTATCCATACGGCATTCAGGTTGCCCTATAATATCTACTTTCATACATTGCGTTAGAGGGTCGCCGAGAGGTAGAGCAGATGGACATTTACAGGCAGCCGCGTGGTTTCTGGCGTAACATTCGGCGTTATTAGCACAAGGATTTCCTCCTTCGATTGAGCAGGCGTTTAAGCAGATGCCATTGATACAAATGCTGTCATCGTTACAATCCGAGTTAACCTCACACTGTGCCACCTGGCACTTCGTATACGGGTTGCCAGAAGTTCCTACAGGGCAACGGCAATTGCTGCGATGAGACTGACCGTAGCATTCGGCACTTATAGCGCAAGGAGCTTCTACGACGCAAGGGTTTACGCAAGCGCCATTGTAGCACATGTCGCTGTCTGGACATTCACTATCAGTCACGCATCCAACTGCAAAAAGGTTACAATAATAATGATAAGCAAGACAATAAGTTATACTTTTAATATCAATGACGATTTTTTGTAATATTTACCTTTTGTACAACCGACATAGGCATTTCCTGAGAATCCGCTTGCACAGAAACATACAGGATGATGTTTAACTACTGAGCACTCGGCATTCGGGCCACAATTGCAAGGGCTGGCGCAAGCACCGTTTATGCAAGCTTGCGATAGCGGACATTCAGAATTTGCTTTACAGCCAACGGGTACGACAGACTTGTCGGATGCTGGAAATAGAAAATTTAGGTAAAATTTTGTTTGGATTTACTGTAATTTAGTATAGACTATTATGATGTATGTATACTAACGAGGAACACATCGTGTATAAGCGTCGCCGGTATACCCTCTTGGGCAGTTACATAGCGGCTTGTGGTCTATAACGCGACAAAGTGCGCCGAGTCCACAGGCGTCCACACAAGGGTTGGTACAGATGCGGTCGCGGCAGGCTTGTTCCGGGCTGCATTCGTCGTCACTGTAGCACTCCCACACGGGAGTATGGCGTGGTTCTATACAACATAATTAATTAGAAGGAAATACGGTGATATTATAATATTAAAGTGACATAATCAGGGATTTGCATAAGTTGATTTTCGCGAAGCGGCCTAGACATGCATCGGAAGTAGACTATAAGTAAAAGTATAAATCCCATATAAATTAATGAATGTTTGTAGTTACCTGAGTTACATTCTATTCTTGGATTTCCGTTGTAACTCGGTGGACATGAACATTTCGCAGCATGATCGATAGACTCGCAAAGTGCGTTTCTTCCGCAAGGTGTGGCTCTGCAGGCATCTACGCAACTGCCTCGATGACATATTTCAGTGCTAGAACAATCTGAATCGGCAGTGCATTCTCCTTCTGGCGGCGATCGGCACCCGCTATCCGGTGCAACACGCCCACCGTCCGCACATACGCACGCTACCGCACGGAGGGGTAGAATATCTACAGTCTTGCAAAGTAAACCAATTTCGCATGGGTTGCTCTGACAGAGGTCGACGCACCGACTATTAACGCACGCTAGTGGTGAAGGACAATCCGAGTCTATAGAGCATTCAGTCGTCATTTGTACGGTACCACAGCCTCGCAGGTAAGGGTCTCCAGTGCGACCAGGCGGGCAGCTGCATACAGGTCGGTGGTTGGAAGCGGTGCAGAGGGCTCCGGGCGCGCAAGAGCTATCTGTGCAAGCCGGTTGACAGAAACGATTCAGACGGTTACATATTTGTTCATCGCTACAATCCTCGTTATAGTGGCATTGGACGGATACGCATGCACGTCGTGGGTCTCCTTGCATGCCAGGAGGGCAGCGGCAAGTGGCAGCGTGAGCGACGGGCTCGCATGTTGCATCGCGGCCACACGGGGAACCGATAGCGCACGGGTCTTGGCAGTATCCATTAATACAGCTCTTATCGAAGGGGCAGTTGTCATCGGCGGTACATTCAGCTACAAGAGTAAAGAAAACTTTAAAGTAGAATTTAACGGATTCCAAACCAAACTTTATCAATACACAAATATAAAATTCTAATAAACGTCTTTGATCGTAGTCTGGTATATACATATGTATGTATGTATATTTAGAATGAGGTGTTTTTAACTGTATAATTTATGTCAATTTTGCAAATAGTTGCTTGGTATAATGTCATCGAACTAACGTGTGTAACAGTTGCGGGTGGGGTCTCCAGCAGTCCCGGGCGGGCAACGGCAACGCGCGCGATGTTGCGCTGCATCGCACATTGCACCCGCGCCACATGCGCCCGCGCACGCTGATATGCAGCGCCGCGAAACACACGCTTCCGCGGAGCCGCATGCGTCATCTGATGTGCATTCAGCACCATCTGACACTGATAGAAAATGTTTCGTGAGTATAGGATAATACATATATCGTTATGGAGCAAATTCGGTAGCACATTTACAGGTACATTTAGAAAGACAATTGATAATAGGAAGCTAAAAAGCGCAATATTTTAGTCAGAAGATATTTGACCGTTTACAAGTCTCAAGTCCGACAAGTCTTGGTACATAAAAAGGAGAAGCAAAATATATTGACACAGTAAAACGACAAAAGTTGCTTGTTAGTGTTTTTACTCCAGGCTCCTCAAGCGAGTTTATCTCGCGATTTATTAGTTAATTATAACGTATTTCTTATGTTAATAATATTGTAGGACAAAGCGCAGTTTGTTGCAAACATTTATCAAATTAATAGATATTTTTGTTGCCCAATATATAGGTAGCTGTTTTAATAACTTTTTTGACGTACTCAACACCAGTATTTTTAGTACTTAATGGAATTTACAAATGGAATATCGAACGTGATATTTTTGGTCGAATACCGAGAGATAAAGGATATTCGAGGTAGTAAGGATAGTATAGAAGAGTAAGGATATTCTTACGTGGTGTACAAGCGACGTTGGGGTTGCCTTGCAGTGGCGGCACGCACACACATTGTGCGCGGTGTGCGGCGGCGCGGCACTCGGCGCCCACGCCGCACGTGCTCGCGCCGCACACCGGACCACAGCGACCGTCCAGGCATCGCTCCTCGTCGCCACACTCCTTATCCGAAGAGCATTCTCCTTCTGCAGATTGAGCTTTACTTAACTAAAGCGCTTTCTCTTCCGCGCTCTTTGAATGTTGTGTAGTTTATATAAACGTTGCGTATGAAAATCCCTTTGATATTGTGTCGACGGACGTTAGCTGTGCTTTGTACATATATTTTGACCCTTGTTTTAAACTATTGGAAATATACTGTACAAATTTTGAAAATGTCAGCCGAGAACACAATATATATATATATATATACTTAATACACGCTGTAATATATAACAACACGTTTTCATAATTCCAGAAAATACTTACAAAGAGTAAAATAGTTGTAATGTGCCCATTCAAAAACATTTGTTGTTTTAACTAGTGAGACTAGTGAGACAGTAACCTCATTATTTACATTCGCGGTGTATATACACAATTCGTGAAAAATAATAAAATGTTTTCTTACGATACCGTAGGTACATTTTCCCCGAAGTAAAACTTAACGCAATCGATGCGTATATTTTGTTTTCTGCTGTAACAATTCTATTTAGTGCTATGGCTAATTCTGACACCGTGAGCAGAAAGTAACGATAGATCATTAATAAATATAACGTGAATTTTGTAACACTTGTTTGGTCTTTGGTCTTATACTCACTAGGATTACATTGCACAGAAGCATCTCCAGTTAACGGCGGAAGGCATTCGCATACAAGTGTGCGGAACGGTAAGGTATTAGCAACGCGACAGGTCGCGCCCACTCCACAAGATGTCTTTTCGCAAGGATTTTTGCAATTTCCTTGCAAACAGGCTCTATCGGGTCCGCATTCTGCATCACTCTCACATTCTACTTCATCTAAAACTGCAACAATAATTTGAATATAAAAATTTATAGCATACGATAAAAATCTTTGGTATACGCCTACAATAATTTTATTTCAAACAATTTTCATCTGTTACCCGTGATAAAACGTTGTCTTATTTTCAATATGAATTCACCAAAATCGTTTATGTAGGAATAATAAATATCATACCTGGTTTACAGTCAATCTTCGGATTTCCTTGTGTTCCGCGTGGGCACTCACAAGTCGCAGCATGACGAACGACAGAGCACAGAGCTCCTGGAGCGCAAGAACCAGGGCAAGGGTTCTGACAAGTCTTTGCCCTGCACGCCAACCATTGCGGGCAGTCGTCGTCAACGGTGCACTCATCTCTACGACACGCAGTCCAGGGGTTGCCCTGCGCGCCGGCGTCACACTCGCAAGAAGCGACGTGTCCGCGAGCGACACAGTGCGCATCACTTCCACAACGAATTCGCGAACACACTTTGATGCACGATCCACTTTCGCAACTTTCATCATCTGGACAGTCATTGTTGCTGCGACATTGAACTGTAAACAACATTTTTTTAAATACAAAGATGTAAAATGGACGGATTAGACGATAAATAGGTAGCTTATTAAAAAAGTTAAATATTAACCTGAATAACAAGCCGTGTATGCATTTCCCTCGTAGCCCGGTAAACATGCGCACTGGGCGCGATGTTGCTTGCCTATACATCTTGCGTTTAAGCCGCAATTGTTAGGACCGCATACTGGTGAACAGCGGGCGTCGATACATGCGGCGTTGTCGGCACATTGTTCGTCCCTTTCACACTCCGGCACTGGTGGTGGAGGAGTAACGGTGGTTATGCGCTCGCAGCGAACGAACGGATATCCAGTATATCCAACTGGACACGAACACACCGCATTGTGCCGGACGCCGGTGCATATAGCGTTGATACCGCAAGCATTTATACATGGATCGGAACATTTTCTGTTGATACACGACCGATCACCAGGACAGTCGTCGTTGACGATACATTCGGGGTAGGTGCAGAAGCCGTCGCGACAGGTTCCATGAGGGCCGCAAGGGTTGGGGTCGCACGGGTCAGAAACCGTTGGCGACGTTGGTGGTGTTTCTGTGTATTAAATGTACAGTCAGTCACAAATAATCTCTACTATGCTATTGCTTATGGAAGTGAATAATTTGTCCTACGTCAATCATATATAATGATAAAATAAGCAATACGTTAAACATGTTTTTTTTATAATAGAGTAGAAACATCGTGCGGTCACTTCGCTTTGGTAAAGTTATAACTTTTTAATCGCAATGAATAGGTACAATTAATTTATTTTAATTATGATATAAATATCATGTAAACTTCAATGTATGGATTAAAGTGATCAATTTTATTTTTTTATACATTAGGAAGAAATTGATTTATTGTAGGAGGTACAATAGCAAGCGGTCAATGCAATATTTAAAAATTGTAGAACCTTCGTAGTGACATATAACTTTTCATGGAAAAGATCGTTTCCCCGATATTTAATTAAATATACTTTTACTAGCACTTTACTCGTGATATAAGTTACAAATATACCAAGGGTCAAATTAATCTGTTTAGTGGTTTCCACGTGATGATTGATATTAAAGCTTACCTTACCTACATAAACATAAAAAAAAAATCAGTATACAGGGTTGGCCACATTACAGAACTTTTATTACTAATATACATAGATATTGCAGAATGAAATATAAAAAAACCGACGGTAAAAATTTGATAAATTAACAGAGTACTAACAGTTCTCATGAGCTCATAAAGCTATTAACGAATAATCCAAAAACATGATTATCGCTAATAATAATGATAAAAATACAAAATTACCTCTGGCCCGGCAATCTATGAACGGATCGCCGATAGTAGACGGCGGGCAGGAGCACACCGGGGCGTGATCGAACACTCGACACATGGCACCGTTGCCGCACGCCCCGAGGCAAGGATCTACGCATTTGTTGCGGACACATGCACGGTCTCGCGGACATTCCGAGCTAACGACGCACTCTGGCCGGCAGCCGGATGAGCCGGCATCGCCAAACGTCCCCATCGGACATGAGCACACTGCGTTGTCACCTACCACAGAACACAGGGCGCCGGGACCGCACGGAGAAGGTGTGCATGGAGGTGCTATACAGAAAACAAATTATTATTAATGATTTAAAACACGATAATTAGATCCGTGGATTAGATGAAGTTCAAAACATTTATAAACGCTTACAAAATCTAGTATGATTTTGATACTTGAGTTTTCTGTGTCGTGGGTGGCATGACCAACAAAATGACACATAATTAGGACCTACGATCCGAGAAAAAATATTTATTTGTCACATATGTTCCCCAGCCGGGCATCTAAAACAGGACCCACCGCTTTTTACACATAGACACTACCAAGAACGCTGTAGGTCTTATATGATTTAACAACATTAATGGAGAATTTACATAAAAAAACATTGACTTACCTGATGCAATAACTTCGCATTTTTCAAAAGCGTTTCCACGCGTACCCGGAGGACATGAGCATAGAGGTATATGGTTCACGGTTTCACATTCGGCTCCTACTCCACAGGTGCCTTGGCACGGGTCGCGGCAATGCGAACGTATACATGCGCGAGACGGTGAACAGTCTGAATCAGCCACACACTCGGGACGGCACCCACTGTACGGGTCTCCACGTAACCCAGGCTCGCATTCACACGACGCGCTAGTTCCTCTTGGGCGACAGATCGCACCGGGCCCGCAAGGGGAAGGAGTGCACGGATCGTTCGGTGATTTTGCTGTAAAATATTTGTCATTTATTAATAAGAGATTACTTTTGGTCGTCTTGTGTCGTAGCAAACATAAGAAGCGCTTTTTCATAAGCGTTTGATTTTATCGTGGGATCGGGGCCCGACAGCTCACTTATTTTCACTAGTAAAACCCATGCCTAAGTTTTAAAAGCGAAAAGAAGCTCGCACGTCGGTGTAAGGGGAAGATTTGAATTGATTAATTTAGGTAACACGGAGTCTTCGATAAACGGTTTATAACGTAAGCAATCTTCCTTGTATCTATCTTACGAATTGTTTCGATGGGGCGACATTCTAAAAGAGGATTTCCAGAAGTGCCCGAGGGACAATTGCAGCGGGGTTCGTGGGCGACCGGCGTGCATTGCGCTCCCTGGCCACAAGCTCCAGGACAAGGATCCACGCAGCGTCTATTTAGACACATTTGGTTCCAGTTACAGTCGCTAGAAGTCTGACACTCGTAGCGGCAGAAGGGAGGTGCTCCGAAGAAACTAGGTCGACAGCGACATGTGCCATCAACGCAGTCAGCATTAGATCCGCAATCCGGACATGGTGATTTTCTGTTTGGCTCAATGTTGAGCTCTGCTGGAAAATGTAACAACACTTTATAAATCAATATTTAATGTAAATACTATTTTTTTGTAAATAGCCGACAAAGGTACAAACGGACCATCTGATGGCAAGTGTTTGCCATCGCCCTTCCACATCACCGATCCTTTGTTGATCAATAAAAAAGAAAAAAGTGTCTTAAGTCTCCAGTCAGAACACATTGAGCTGTTTGGCCGTTGACTACTTAAGACATTTACAAACATTATCTTGTCAGTATAAATTTTATCTATTGACAATAGTAACATATTATTCAGAGGTATTCAAAACAATACATCATTAATTACTACAATAAAAGTATTGATCTAGTTATAGGTATAATAATAATTTCATGAAATTGATTTATTATTATAAACATTTTAACAATCGGTTGCAATTAGTAGGTAGTTGTGTTTTATAAAAACATAATGCTTATATCTTACCGGGTCTACAACGCACAAATGGGTCTCCTACGAAACCTGGTGGACAGGTGCAAATAGGCGAATGCAATCTAGTTCTGCACTCTGCAAATGATCCGCAGGTGCCTGGACAAGGATCGTGGCACTTGCTGTTGCGACAGGCGCGGTCAGGTGGGCAATCGGCGTGTACGCGGCACTCGGGTCGGCAGGTGGGTGGCTCCTCGAACATCGGTGGTCGACATGAACAGTGGGCCACAGTATTTTCTGCCCGACATATCGTATTCGGACCACACGGGTTCGGTGAGCAAGGATCCGACACGACCGGTGCTATGAAACATGAGAATATAAATTAATATAGCACAATGACAAACGAATAATGTAGATATTAGAGAAATGATATTTTAGTTATCATTGTTTAGTTATTGATTAGTTGATTGATCGCCAATGTTGTTATTTTTATAAACCATCATCAATTTTATCTACGGTTGATAATTATCAAACATTATGTAGGTAATTCAAAAACCAAATGTCTTAATAAAAGCAGGGTTCAAAATTACAACTCATTTAAATATTTAAGTAATTATTTACATAAAGTGTTTTTATACTTATTAAACTAATAAAGACGGCGCGTAACTATTATGGTATTAGGCCAAACAAAATAAATGTCACTGTGGGAAAATGGCTACGCTACTCTATTGTGACGGATTGTGACAGATATAAGTTATAAGGATGTCTAATCGTAAAACTGTAATATTCGTAATTTTTTGATTTGACTTAATAAGTAATCTTACCCAAGACTCGTTGACAAGCAATGAATGGATCTCCTTTAAGCGGAGTTGGACATTCGCAGATAGAGATGTGATTGTAAACGTTGCACACTGCGTCTATACCACACGCATCCTTGCAAGGATTGATACATTTGAAATTAATGCAGGCCAATTGTCTTTGGCAATCATTGTCATTGGTACATTCCGGTCGGCATTCAATATAAGCATTTCCGAAATAGCCAGGAATGCATGAACATGTTCCATTATCGCATCTTGCATTAATACCACATGGGTTATTAGCACATGGTTCTTCGTATACAGGAGGCTTGATTTCTGAAAAAATATATTCAGCTTCTTACTTACCCTATGTTTAACATTACAAATTCATTCTTTATTCTGACGATATTAAAAAAATTACCTTTAACAATATTACAACCTACGAATGGATCGCCACGGAAACCTGGTAAACAAGTACAGATAGCCAAATGATTCATCGCACGACAATCCGCGTTCATACCACAGGAGCCCGTGCAAGGATCCACACACTTCTCTCGAACACATGCCCGATTGTTAGGGCAGTCTTCGTTAATAGTACATTCTGGTGCGCATCGCGGTGGAACCCCCAAGTATCCTGGTTTACAACTACACATTGGCAATCCGTTAAATTCTCTACACGTAGCGAAACGACCACAAGGGTTAGGTTCGCATGGCGTTGGTGATCTGTTTGGGATAATGTTTTCCGGTGTACACCGTACAAATGGATCTCCTTTGAAACCCTGTAGACATGTGCAGTAAGGACTATGTCGATGCACTCGACATTCTGCATTATCTCCACACGTGCCCAGGCAAGGGTCAATACATTTTTGTTTGACACATGCTTTGTTTAATGCGCATTCTGAATTTGTTATACATTCTGGTCGGCAATTAGGTGGATTTCCTGAATATTCGGGCCAACAAGCGCATGATGCTTGATCATTAACTTGTGTACAAGTACTATATGGTCCACATGGGGAAGGATTGCATACATGTTTCGGTTTTTCTGAAAAATAAATGTTGGATATTGAAATTTATTTGCCATTAGAAATTTTAGCAGTAATTCAGTGGATAGAAAAATTTACTTAGTTACGAAATATAATGCACGATTTACCTTGTCGTAAAATACATTGGGTATGTGGATTTCCGACATAATTAGGAAGGCAAGAACATTTAGGAATGTGGTTAACTACTTGGCATTCAGCATTTGTTCCACATAATCCGGGGCATGGATCTTGACACTTATTATTAATGCAAACAAGGTTTTGTGTGCAGTCCGAACTAACAAGACATTCTGGTCTACACCCTTCGTAGGGGTTACCGAAGTACCCATTAAGACAAACACAGCTTCCGGCATTATTTCGCTCTTGACATACAGCATTTGGACCACAAGGGTTTGGAGAGCACGGTTTTACTATGGCTGGTTTTGGTACTGGAGCTGAAATTAGGTTAATATATAATAATAAAACTCTCTATTTTAAATACGATACGATACGATTAATTAAATATTAAAAATACCTTTAATAGGATAACATTGATCAAATGAATCTCCTTCATATCCATTTTGGCATCTACACTGGGGTGAATGGCTAATGACTCGACACTCTGCATTAAGACCACAAGCGCCAACACAGGGATCAGAACACTTGCTGTTTATGCACGATTTATCAAAACTACAATCACTATTTGAAGTACATTCCGGGCGGCAGAACGGCGGTGATCCAATGTAACCAGCAATGCAAGAACAAGAGGAAGATTCACCCACAACTTTACAGAGTGAGTTAGGGCCGCATGGTGAAGGCTCACAAGGAGATCGTACTTCCACTGGCACACCTGAGAAATATCGGAAGGTTTAATAAAGCTAATCGAGAAAAAAAAAATGTTAAAGCTTTATCATAAAACTTACTTTGGACAATTATACATTGGGTAAATGGATCACCAGTATAACCATTTCTACAGTAGCATATGGCTTTGTGATAGTGTACTTTACATTCTGCGCCAAGACCACATGATCCACGACAGGGGTCAATACACTTTTGGTTGGAGCATGATAATAAACTTGTGCAGTCGGTATCCACTAAACACTCTGGCCTACACGACGGTGGGACTCCAATATAACCAGTTAAGCATGAACAAGTAGCTTGATCGTACAATATACGACAAGTACTGTACGGACCACACGGGGATGGTTCACATGGATTTTTATTTACAGGCACTGTAATTTAGAAAAAGAAACAATTTAAAAAAATACGTAATATGCAGCAACTACACTTTTTGCGAAAGTATTATTTACCTTTATTTGGAGTACAAGAGAAGAATGCATTTCCTGTTGTGTTTAATGGACAGCTACACATAGCAATGTGATTGTAAACTTCACAAACTGCCCCTTGACCGCATAAGTTAACGCATGGGTTAACGCATTTATTGTTAACGCATGCTAGATTCGTAGCACAGTCAGAATTGAGCGTACATTCTGGACGACAACTCATATACGGATTACCATAGTAATTTGGTTTACAAGTACAGCGACCATCAAGACAATCAGCGTTCGCGCCACAAGGACTTGGGTTGCAGTTATCGTATATTGCAGGGACAGTTTCTGAAAAATAATTATTATAAAAATAAGTTTTACTTCTAAAATAAACTTCAGATACATTATATTATACAATATAAGAAATAGCATACCTATATGCTCCTTGGTGAAACAATGTTCGAACGGATTTCCTGTATACCCTTCTATACAACTGCATATAGCAGAATGTTGGAATACTTGGCAGACTGTTTGCAGGCCACAAGACCCTGGACATGGATCTTGGCATTTGAAATTCATACAGGCTTTAGAACTTTGGCAATCCGAATTTACGGTACATTCAACTCTACAATTTGGCGGTGATCCGATATAGTTGTCGAAACATGTGCACAATGGTAATTGATTGACCACTTGACAAATTGAATTTGGTCCACACGGAGATGGCGAACATGGATTAATTTCAGGAGAAGATATTTCTGAAAAATTAGCGTTATATGAAATAACATTTTATATAGCTCAAAATTATAACTGAAACAAAAATATCAAGACTTACTTTCAATAGCGGTACATCTAATAAATGGATCTCCTTGGTAGTCTACACGACATGAGCAAATCGGAGCGTGGTTTACGACTCTGCATTCAGCGTTAAGTCCACACACCCCGACACATGGATCGACGCATTTTTGCCTCACGCAACTTTGCATTGGTGTACATTCAGAATTAATTGTACATTCAGGACGACAACTAGGCGGAACACCGAAATATTCAGGCATACACGAACAAGATACTACGCCGTTATTATTTTTGCAAATTGAATTAGCTCCGCATGGATTTGGCAGGCAAGGATCAATAGATTGTGGTGCTGTAAATTTAAAAAGTAAATAATTATGACAAAATATTACAAGCAATACAGTTAAACACAATGAAACATGTTCATAAAGTAAATATGATTTCAAATAACATCGTCATGTTCGGCACTTTCTTACGACTAACCAGTTAAAAGATATCATAGAATGCACACAAAGATAAACATTTATCTGTGACATGCCTGTCACCGTCGGGATCGAACCCGGGAGTAATTATCAACTGAGGTAAGGCTCATAAATAATTAATTTTATATATAAATATTGTAAGTTTGATTCTTTATGGAAATTAAACTCACCAGGCTCATTAATAATAGTGTGACAGTATGTATACGCATCACCAGTATATCCAGGTGCACACGTGCACGAAGGTAAATGATTGATAACTTGACATATCGCCGTTGTACCACACACACCTGGACATGGGTCTTCGCACTTGTTTCTCAAACAGGCTTTATTATATGGACAATCAGAGTTAACTACACACTCTGGTCTGCAAGATTCATAAGGATCGCCAAAATATCCAGTTTCACATATACATGTTGCTACTTCATTGAAAGATACTTTACACACAGCATTGCTACCACATGGAGAGGGTTCGCAAGGATCTAAAGGCTTTATTGAATGTTGTACTAGGTAGCAAGATGAGAACGGATCACCTGTGTAGCCATCTTGGCATGAACACATACTAGTATGAAGTCGAACAGCGCAGATTGTGTTAAGTCCACATGAACCAGGACAGGGGTCACTGCATTTGTAATTAATGCACGCTTTGTCTACCGAACAATCATCACTCGTTGTGCACTCACGGCGGCAATTAGGTGGAGAACCCTCAAACGTTGGTTGACAAGTGCAGGCGTAAGTATTTCCATTGGGGGTAGGTGTGCATAAACTATTTGGCCCACACGGAGATGGTAAACAAGGATTGCTGGGTGGTTCTTCAACTTGAACTAAAAAATATAAATTAAAGTAAATAATATTTTTTTAGTAATATTTAACTTTAATCTACTTTGATACTCATTAAAACAAGTTATTTTATAAAAATCAATTACCGTAACATTGACTGAACGGAGACCCAGTATGCCTTGGTGGACACGAGCAAATAGGATTGTGATTAATGACATTACAAACGGCATTATGTCCACATGAACCTGGACAAGGATCTTGGCATTTTCTATTAATACATGCTTGCGATTGTAGACAATCGGTACTTTGAATACATTCAGGTCTACAGCTGGGTGGATTACCAATAAATCCTTGTACGCAAGTACATACGGCTTGCCCATTTATTTCTCTACATTTGCTGTTCGGCCCACATGGTGATGGATTACATGGTTTAGCGACAGGTGCTGAAAAAGTTAAAGGAAACATATATATATATAATTTTATTTCATGATTTTCAGTAATACACTGTGAAAAAAATGCAATACATACTTTCTATTTTTGTGCACTGAACGAAAGCGTTTCCTGTCATACCACTTGGACAGCTGCAAACAGCAATGTGGTTGAAAACGTTGCATTCTGCTGCAAAACCACACATATCCCGACATGGGTCGACGCACTTTGATCGTAAGCAGGCTTTGTCCTGAGGACAGTCGGTACTTAGAACACACTCCGGACGACATTCGAAGTATGGGTCTCCTTGATATTCAGGTAAGCATGTGCACACCCCATTATTACATTGAGCATTTGGTCCACACGGAGATGGGTGACATGGATCGACTTTTTGCGGAGGTTCTAGAATAATAAAATAAATAGTGAAAACTAATGACGCTGTCTCAAAAAGTTTGTTTCATTTTTTTTAAGAAGTTTAAAAATATTTACCTGCTGCTTTAATATTACATATGGCGAACGGGTCACCTTGGTATCCAGAAGGACATGAACACATAGGTACATGATTAAAAACATTGCAAAGTGCGTTTACGCCACATGAACCTAAGCATGGGTTTTGACATTTCATATTTATGCATGCTTTGTCGTTGCTGCAATCAGTGTTTACTATACACTCTGGTTTGCAATTTGGTGGACTGCCGAAGAATTCAGGCATACATGAACATGATGGTATTCCTCCAACATCTCGACATACTGCATTTGATCCGCAAGGTGACGGCACGCATGGATTTACTGGTACATTAACAATAGGCGCCGATTCTATTAATGGATAACAAACAGTAAATGGATCCCCAGTAAACCCTTGTTTACAAGAACAAATGGGATTATGTTTAATTACTCTACATTCTGAGTTTCTACCGCATCCTTTAGGACATGGTGATATACATTTTAGATTTTCACAGGCTAGGTCCAATGGGCACTCAGAACTTGTGAGACATTCAGGCCGGCAATCTGGTGGGGAGCCTTTGTAGTCATTTAAACAACTACAAATTGCTATATTATTTGTAGATTTACACTGACTATTGGGTCCGCAAGGAGAGGGATTGCATGGATCTACAATGTCAGCTGTAACAAAATTCCATCGATTATTCATACATTGATTATTTGAAAGGACGGTTGAAAGATGAATTATAAAAATATTACCTTGAGGTTTGTATGTGCATATTTTGTATGGGTCTCCATCATATTGGCTAGGACAACTGCAACTTGGGAGATGATTAACAACATTGCATAATGCATTAAATCCGCAAGTGCCGATGCATGGGTCTTGACATTTATTTTGTTGACATGCCATATTCGATGCACAATCTGAATTTTGTACACATTCTGGTTTACATGCCACATACGGATCGCCAAAATAGCCCTGTATGCAGGTACATGAACCAACATTGCTTTGTTCTCTGCACTCAGCATTAGCTCCACATGGTGAGGGTACACATGGTGTGGGTCGTTCTTGTATGGAATACGATACCTCTACTTTACAATAAAGGAATGGATCGCCTGTATAACCGTTTTGACATAAACATATTGGAGTATGGCTTACAACTCTGCATTCCGCATTCACACCACATGCACCAGCACAGGGATCTCGACATTTCCTATTAATGCAGGCTAAGTTCGTACTACAATCAGTATTACTAGTACACTCAGGTCGGCAATTAGGTGGTGCTCCTATAAATTCAGATAAACATTTACATTCTGCTTTTTCACCATTTTCTGTACATTCTGAGTTGGGTCCGCACGGCGAAGGTAAACATGGGTTTACTTTTACAGGTGGTACTGTAGCTGTAAAGTATATAGTAATAATTAAGTATGACCTCGTCGACTTCAATTCGATTGGATTAATTGAGAAAAAAGTAATAAAACATGCTTACGAATTAACTGGCACGCTGAGAATGGATCGCCAGAATAACCGGCTAAACAGGAGCATAGAGGGTTGTGGTTGATAACAATACAGTGCGTGTGTCGCCCACAAGCTCCCGGACACGGGTCTATACACTTTTGGTTGGAACAAGCTTTGCTTAGAATACAATCCGAGCTTACTGTGCATTCGGGACGGCAGTTTGGAGGACTGCCTATATAACCCGAAACGCAAACGCAAACGGCATGGCCACCAACTTCTCTACATTGACTATTCGGGCCACAAGGCGACGGCTGGCATAAGTTGGATTGAACAGCAACTTCTAAAAAAAACAAAATTATTAAGTTTTATATAGGTAACGCACATTTTTATTTTATGTACATAACGTTTTTGACCATCACCTGTAATTTTAGAACAGTAGCTGAAAGGTGATCCTGTAAATCCAGTTGGACATGAGCACATTGGTATGTGATTAAACACCTCACAAACAGCATCACTTCCGCAAGCTCCAATGCAGGGATCCTTACATTTGTTTCTAATACACGATTTGTCGCGTGGGCAATCTGAATTCAATACACACTCCGGCTTACATCCGAAGTAAGGATCACCGTGATATTCGGGTAAACAAGTACAAATGCCATTCTGGCACTCAGCATTCGACCCACATGGAGATGGAGAACAAGGATCAATCGGTTCCGATTCTGTAATAAGCATGCAAAATTAATTAATAATTCATGTGAATTGATAAAAAATATTTCGAGACTATTTTTATTTACCCGTTGTTGTTAAGATGCAACTTGAGAATGGGTCTCCTGTATATCCTGGCATACAAGAGCATATTGGCATATGGTTATTAACATTACATTGTGCGTTATTTCCACAAGCACCAGGGCACGGGTCTTCACACTTGTTATTAATACACGCCGTTATTGCACTGCACTCCGAGTTGATGGTACATTCTGGCCGACAGCGCGGAGGAGTGCTTATGAAATTCGGTAGACAAGTACAGCGAGCATTGCCACCGTAAATTTCACATAGTGAATTCGGCCCGCAAGGGGATGGTATACAAGGATTTATTTCTTGCGGCAGCGACGGAACTGATACAGCTACTGAAATGTTTAAAAGTGTTTTAATAAACGAGTAAAGATGTATAAATAAAAAATATGTAATGAATAACAGTATCTATTGTATGTCTTTACTTACTTGGCATGCAATTTGTAAACGGATCACCTGTGAAGCGCTCTTGGCATGAGCATATAGGATTATGAGCAAAAACACGGCAGTTAGCATTTCTACCACATTGCCCTATACATGGATCCACACATTTTCGGTTCACACACGCTTTGTCACTCGCGCATTCACTGTTAATAGTACATTCAGGCCGGCAGTTAGGTGGTGTGCCCATGAAGCTTTCCTGACAACTACAGACAGCTTGTGAGTTAACTTCACGACATTGGCTGTTAGGGCCGCACGGGGATGGTATACAAGGTGTAGGTTTAACAACATCTGAAAGTAAAACATTTAAGTAATGATGGATCATGAGGAATGATTTTGTTCAACCTTTTCGGTTAAATGTTAAATAATGTTTTATATAGAAAAAATACCTTCATCTTTCTGTACACAAATTCTATACGCATCTCCTGTAAGGCCAGGTGGACAGTAGCATGACGGTAGGTGATTGACCACCTGACAAATGCCGTTTGGTGCGCATATCCCTGGGCATGGGTTTCTACATGTATTTTGGATACAAGCTAACATTGGACTACAGTCGCTATTTATTACGCACTCTGGACGACAACCTTCGTACGGATCACCAAAATAGTTCTCTATACATTTACAAGATCCAGCACCGTTTCTTTCAGTACATTCGGCGTTCAAGCCGCATGGTGAAGGTTCACATGGAGAAGAATATTCAATTATCGATTCTGTAAAATACAAATACGATATTGCATAAATCTGTGAAATATAAATAGATAATTTAAGTATAATAATGGAAAAATTAAAATAAATATTAGATACCTCTGATTGGATTACAAGAAATAAGAGGATCTCCGGTTTGCCCATAAGCACACGAGCAAATGAGTGCATGACTAACGACTTTACAATCTGCATTATACCCACAACTTCCTGGACAGGGGTCTTTACATTTCTGGTTAATGCATGCCATGTTGCTAGGACACTCGGAGTTACTGACGCATTCCGGTCGACAGTTAGGCGGAGCACCGGTATAGTCTGGTTGACAAGTACACGACGGCGCTTCTCCGATTACTTTACATATAGAGTAAGATCCACACGGAGATGGTGTACAAGGATCGATTGGTGGCAATGACACTGTAACTGAGAGTATTTTTATTTTTAGTATCAATAAAAAAATTATAAATATAATGTAAGTAGGTAATTCAATTCCTGATACCTTCAGGGATGCATCGTGTAAATGGATCGCCAGTATATTTTGTTGGGCACGAACATATTGGGTTGTGGTTAATTACTTCGCACCTAGCGCCATACCCACAAGTGCCTGTACATGGATCGATACATTTTTGATTGTTGCATGCTTCGTTTGAGGGGCACTCAGCACTGATAGTACACTCTGGTCGACATGACGGTGGACTCCCGATAAACGTTGGCAAGCAAGAACATACGGCTTGACTGTTTATCACTCTACACTGACTATTTGGTCCACATGGGCTTGGATTGCACGGTTGTACTTCAATAACTGAGAATATTATGCCATTATTTTGTTTTAAGATAAGTGAGATAGGGCTACACTTGGTTATCAGAGTAAATTC
>DWJN01001237.1:0-18775 GCA_018248895.1 Carystus phorcus
GCATGATTATTCAGAAATTATTCGCTAATCAACGTTTCAAAACTCGAATTGACTTCATAGAACTTTCACGTTATATGAACGAAATTTTGACAAGCCTTTCAGAAACTGGCGGTGAGTATGTAAACCTCAGTTACAGCAACGCGTGGTCGAGTCTGCTAGTATATATAGATATCTCTGCTTCTATTCCTGTGTATGTTTACGAACTCCTACAATTGACCCCACTTTGAAACTCTACGTATTTATATAATTCGGGAATGGTTTAGAATCACAATTATATTGAAAAAGAATCATACAAATCGTTACACCCAGTAAAAGATAAAGTAAAACAAATGAAAAAAATACAGACGAATTGAGTTTCCTTTTGTGAAGTCGGTTAAAGAAATACCAGCTATATGTGGTCGTGTTATAAACTATGTTATAAATTATTACTTAGTGCTTTCTATTTGTACAAGCTATTACCGCGTTTACAACTTTCTTTTTAACTTTTTTATTTTTACTTATCTCCTAAGCCTTCCGCAAGAATTGCGCTAACAAATGCGAAAAGAATTTCACAAATCCGACCGGTAGTTCCTGAGATTACCGCAACGAAATCATCTGTTTTATTCGTTATAGCTTACCCCAGCAAACATTGTTTTGCCATACAAATTATTATTTTAAAAGGAAAAAGTCATAACCATAAACATGGTTATAGTGGGTTAATCTTAAAAGCTAGACATATGCTGTCGCGAACTTTTATGTAGAATTTTTAGAGGAGAACAATATTGTAATACACGATTATTGAGTAACTTTCACCGTTTACTTAGCGCACGCAGGAAAAGCTCAAAATTTTGCCGTTTTCGCAATATATTTTATTGCTGCTCCTCTCCTGTTCATCTTAGCGTAATGTTATATAGCCTATAGCCATCCTCCATAAATGGACTACCTTACACTAAAATAATTTTTCAAACCGGTTCAGTAGCTCCTGAGATTAGCGCGTTCAAATAAACTCTTCAGATTCATATTATTAGTATAGATAGATATTGTAATCTTCTGATTGCAGAGACGTTTTTTATATTTTAAATGGTAAGCGTTTTTTCATAGCCCATTAGTTTAACAATTCTGATACTAAAGGTGTATTCGAATCAAACTGAGAAGTGTTAGGTAGGTATATTGTGAATAAATCCTTCTTTTGACAAGGGTCATCCGAAAAAATAAAGGTACATATAAAGTTGTGTTGTGCTACCAACACTGTATTTTATTTTTAGTTTGTTTCCTCATTTATTTGTAAATAGAGTTGTTATGAAAGGATTACCCGAAAATATAACTGATTATCTACTAACCACCACCAAATGGACTGGAGTGGAGTATACTCTAAGCCTCCTCAATGATGAGGAGAGTCTCAAATGGTAGAAGATAGAGCATTAAGTTCTTTGACTTTGTTCAGAATTCTCAGATAAAGATTTTGATATCCAATCGATCGAACACATAATTGATGAGTTACAGTTGAAAATGTTGTCTTTTTGCTGATCTTCATGTACATATATTATATCCAACGGCACGTAAATAAACAGAATTAAAACTAATATTCTTACATATACTGACTTTTCTTTAAAGTATTTTATATGCATAGCAATCCGCGCGGGGTTAAGTCAAGTCAAATTATTTATTTCGTCTTAGGAACTTACAGCTCACTTAACGAAAGTCAAAAACGATTAAAAACAACAACCTCAGTAACATTATTCATATTTTATAAAACACAAAATACATTGTTAATAGAATCAGTTACTGATCTAGTAATCGGTAGCTGATACTATAGAAATACCTAATGTCTCGATAGACAAAACCTATCTATTTAATCATCGGCTTTATAAAAATAACACATACTTAGTCTATTTAACGTAGGGTAGGCCGGAAGAAAAAAAAAAGCCGGAGGAAAAAAACTCCCGGTACTCTTTCCCGGTACGACTAGTAATCTATAATATGAATACGTAATCGGTCACATGGCATGTCGTAAGTTTTTTTTAATTGTTTTCTGCACATATCGTCCAAGCCAGATACTACAACCCGAGTCGTCGGTCTATGAGCTTTGTCCCACATAGATAACAATAACAATAAACTCATGCACATACTACGGAGAGCACTCGTACACTCGGTGTCCGCTACGTGACCGAATTTTAAATGAGAAAATCCGTAAACGAACAATGGTTATAACGACAACCCATAGAATTATCCGACAGAAGTGACAATGCACTGACTACAAAATTCAACGGATCGAGCACGGAGCGTGCAAATGAAAACTCAGAAATGATAATTTTTTTTGGCCCACTGTCCTCTTCTGAACTCAACCCTTAAATATTATGACTTATATAATACAAACACCAACTTCCACTACTTGCACTTGTTTATTCTCTGCTTTATTTCACACAGTCTCAATTATTATTATTATTATTACACACAAATGGGTCACTTCAATACAAGAGCTCGAATTAGCACGGGTGTAATCATTACGACTTGCTTCTTCAACCATTGCCCAAGACTAACTACTGCTAGAAAGCCTGCTACCCATATTGAAGACTTTATAAACGACATTAATTCTCGTTCAACCCTCATATTTTGCACCCACTCTAATTCAAACCTAACACTTACTTAATGTTTTGTGATGCCCCTAGTGTTGTATGCAACAGCTACGGTGACCACTTTATTACGTCAATGACGATAAATATGCATCTACTGTAATGGTATTTCTTCCGTGTCTGTAATCTCTGTTCTGTATATTAGGAATTGAATCACAATCTCCAAGAACGTAGTCAGGATTTGCGGTCGATGGGAGGAGGAGGGGGTCTAATTGGCTCAACTTGATATTGTCCATGACCCAAGAATAAACATCTATACTGATATCTATACTAATATATAAAGCTGAAGAGTTTGTTTGTTTGAACACTCTAATCTCAAGAACTACTGGTTCAAATTGAAAAAATCTTTTTGTATTGCATAGTACAGTTAACGAAGAAGGCTATAGGTTATATAACATAACGCTACGACCAATATAAGTTGAGCATTGATGAGAAATGTTACAAAAACGGAACAAATGTTGATACGAAGTTCACCGGGTCTGCTAGTCTGTGTAAATGTCTGCTAAAGAATCAAACCCTAAACACAAAATTCGCTGGCAGCATCACTATCAAGTAGGCTACGGGGTCGAAATCGTATTTATTGAAGTTTTCAAACGCAAAAGCTTCTTTCCTCAGGCTGTATTTTTAACACCCACACTACATGTCTAGAAACGTTAACAGAACTGTTTTTCATATCAAAAAGACCAAAAAGTATAGAATTATTCTGTTACCCCCAATATTCGACGATCGTAAACTATTAACCCGAATAATATTGTTATATGACTGAATATAAAATTAAGTCTCTCGTCTATCTATCCTCGAATATTAAAAAAATACTACACGTATTTTCGCGTAGTTTTGAATAATAGAATAACTCATAAACACGCTTCACCTTGTGAGATATACGTCAAAAAGTATTCCCTAAGTCGACGTGGAAATACAGCAACAAGGGAATAGTTAACAAAAAAATGAAAGTAACACATGCTATTGTAGATCAACCATATTAATAATAAATAGGACATGATATACAGGTAATATACAGGTTTCTCTAAGTAAAGAGTATAATACGATTAAACAAAAAACGCCCTTTCTTTCCTTTTCTTAAAAACCACTCTCTGCTCTTTTTTGTTTAAACTTTATTTCTTCCTTTTTAGTGGCTCATTTCATTATGCAGGCAGTTAATAAATGAAAGAAAAAAACCGCATTGTCCAAACAGATAATATAACATAATCCTTACCCGAAGCTTTATCACTAAACAAGACGGCGTCTGTCGTTTTCACTATAGTTGCCAGGTGATTAATCTGTAATTTAAGCTGCTGCAATACCTCCAAACATAACATTATTTTATACTAATAGACCCTACGAACTTCGTACTACCTTGAAAGACTTGTCTGTTTTAGCTGAGCGAAAATTAATCGTAGCGTTATGTTACTAGCTTATAGCATTCCTCGGTAAATTGACCGTCCAGCACAAAAATATTTTTTCAATTCGAACTAGTAATTATTGAGATTAAGGTGTTCAAACAAACTCTACATCTTCATAATATTAAAATATACAAAGTAATAAAACCAAAAGATCAATTTGGTAAAATATTCATAAAGTAAATCATTCTATAAAGTATAAGCGTTCAGGAAAACATTTCCATTTGTTTAACCAAGTCAAGCGTATCGAATCATGTCTGTCAATCGGAACGATGTATACTTTTATCTAAACATCTATGATGTATTACTCGCTCTATTTAAGACTGTTTTGCAAAAATATGGTGTTTTAGGAGAACTAACAAATTAACTGCCTGCCTTCAACCCATTAATGGCCCACTACTGAGCACGAGTCTCTCCTCATCACTGAGGAGGTCTTGAGCATACTCCACCACGCTGCTCCAGTGCAGATTGGTGGAGGAAGGGGTTAGTGGCCAACCCAAGTGTCGTAAGTTTTGAAGCCGCCCGAAGGTCTCCGATAAACCGATAACAACCGGGACCAACCGCTTAACATGCCCTCCGAAGCACAGAAACGTTTAAGAAATTTCCGCCACTAGGTCACTCATTCAGGTATCGACCGCGCCCGCAGTTGCTTAACTCTGTCGATCGTATAGAATCAATGCGAGTCAACGGGCTTTGAGCGCCTCGATCCAAATTAACTAAATTAAATTGTAACAATGTTGTATCTATATATATAAAAATCAATATGTTGTCTATTTATTTGTGCGTTTTTGCACACTAATCTCAAAAGCGATTTAACCGATTTGGGTGCGGTTTTAATTGATATATCGTGATAAGCTTCAGTAATACTTAGTGACCTTTATATTACAAAATGATTTATAAATAAATAAAGTCCAAGTGAACGAAACTGCAGGCATCAAATAGGATGCAATTAAATAAAATTTTATATGTATGGATTTATTAAAATTTCTTCGAATTTCACCGTTTCAATACCCTCTTTAATCAGTTTTCCAATAATAAAACGAGGTATTACTGCTTTCCAGGAAATCCTATGAAATATTAAAAGTATTATCGTGAAATTATTAAACCCACTGTATTGGTTCAAAGAAAAGTTGTATCGTAATATTGAACGTACGGACTCGACCTCATTACAATTTTATTTTCATAAGGTGATATGAACGTCTAGTTTCCGCGAATGAAGTTGCTATCACCTGTATCTGTATTTTTATCTACTTTTAAGAGGAAGAACATTCACATTACATCCTTTTTTATTCCCCCCACTACATAAGAAACTCCAGTACAAAGATTTATGCTTCCATCATCAATGGTAAGCGGTCAACGTCGCAATTGGACATTGACAATACCAAATACATCACTAACCTGTTGCGGGGCTAGAAAGAAGAAAGAAAGAGGAAGAAGGAAGAAGAAATACAATGACCAGTCACATGGCTCGTCTACTTATTAACAAGTAGCATTCAAATCTAATATATAAAATTCTCGTGTCACAGTGTTTATAGTTGAACTCCTCCGAAACGGCTCGACTGATTCTCATGAGATTTTGCGTGCATATTGGATAGGTCTGATAGTCGGTCAACGTCTATTTTACCCCTTAATTTTTTATTCTATGTTTTTAACAATTTGTTTTGTTTTATTTTTTTATAATACAGCTTTCCAAAATACATACAACCCTAAATTTTTACCCTTCCACGATCAGCCCCTATTTTTAATAGTAATTTTTTTCTGTACTAAAAATAATTTATACGGCAAAACAATGTTTGCTGTTGACTCAGCAAAAAATATTAACAAAACCAAATAGTACGAAAAGTATAATTAAATAAGAAACTGAATCTATGTAATACTTATTATAAATAAATAAAATGTTATTACAAACACATAACAAAACTCTTAAAATAAATACTATCGAAGTCAAAATCTCCTCCATTTTTTGAAATCGCTTAAAAATACAACACAGCTGAGTATAAACTACTTTTTGAAGTCCGTAAACCAACTTGGCTACAGCGAGCGCGTTGATTTCAGATACGGTCGTGAAGATGAAGAGGTTATGGGGCTTAAGTTCTGCAATGAAGCCATCATGAGCCTCGCACAAGTGTGGCCGGTGAACTGCAACCACGAACGGGAATCAAACACGCCCCTACAGGTAAGGAAACCACGGCCTAATACCATTAACGCATTATAAATAACAAACACATTTGACGACCCGCGTGGCGCAATGGTCACCACGCCGGACCGCCGTTCGAAGGGTCCTGGGTTCGATTCCCAGCGAGGCAGAGATTTGAATGATAAGTTTAAAAAAAAAAATAAAAGTTAAAAAAAGTAAAGTTTATTATAATTTTTTTATTAGTTTTTTATTATTTTTTTTTTTTAAGTTTTTTTTTCTTTTTTTATTTTAGTTTATGTTTTTTTTTATGTCCATGGGGGGCTGTGGGGCTATGAGTGTGTGGCGTTATTTAAATCGCAGTGGCCTCCATGAAGCACTCGTAGCCCAGCGGCACGCATCGATCCTAAATAATCGATGAAGTTAAGCAACTGCAAGCGCGTTAAGCCATTAGTCCGGATTATCGTAGACAGCACTCGTTAAGCAATATCGGATTCATTTGGCCGATATAAGGACTTTTTATGGCCATTTACCCTTCACCAATACTCAGTGATAAGACCCGTAGCCTACAGTAGGTTAAAGGTTGATGGCAAGTTTTCTAAGCGATATTATAATTGCAGGATGCTCTAATAAAGAGACTAGGAGCAAACGCATACCCGTTCCACCTGGAGTTAACGCCGCTGGCTCCCCCTAGCGTGCAGCTCGTCCCAGCAAAACAGTACCACGGAGCCCCCATTGGAACCTCATACGATGTTCGGGCTTATATTGGTAAGTGTTACTGCTGGAAAACCCGTAATTCTTTAAAGACACGTAATTCTTCTAACACACTATTGTACCTCTTAAGAATGCGTAGATGATCGAGTATGAAATTTGACATAACTAAAGAAAGAAAACATATTTGTTGAAGCAAACAATACATTCATGTTTCACGTTGATATTTTAAATGTCAAGTAAGGCTTTGTCAAAGGTTTTACTAACAAATTTCCGACGGGACTGAGTTTCAAGTACTTACAAATAAATATTATATTACAACAAAAACAGCATTGAACTATTTTGAACCAAAACTAGTCTAGTCTAGTCTAGTTCTAGTCTAGTCTAGTCTAGTTCTAGTCTAGTGTAGTCTAGTTCTAGTCTAGTCTAGTCTAGTCTAGTCTAGTTCTAGTCTAGTTCTAGTCGCAGTATTTTCAATGACAAAGCAACTTTTCAGCACGTGTGTATTATCAACAGTATTAACTTGAATGGGACACATACCGCCTGTTTGCGAAAAGATTTAAAAAATATCGCTGAACTAACAGGCAAAATAACTGAGAAGTTCCGTCAAATCAATTCGAGTTTCTGAAACGCTGATTAGAGAATCATAAATCAAAAAAACAAAATCACATTTGACATACGATACTCAGTAAAATTTGACAGCTCCGTTTAACTGATCAATTTATTCCAATCAAATGAAACGATTGGTGTTTAACAAGAGATTTGACGGTTTATTAGTTTAGTTAACTTTTCGTTGATCAGCCTTTCGGAAACCGCCGGTCATAGCCAATTAAATGATCATTACTCCGAGCTTAGAATAACATAACAAAACACTTAAACAGAAATTAATTTATTGGTAAGAAAGATACTTTCATACATTCTACGTAGAATGTTCTAATTTTATTCTAAATTTAGATTGCAAGTTGTTTTTCAAACCAATTTCTGGCGCACTATTTTCCTGCTCGTTCCAAACAATGTTTTGTAATAGGTTAGTGTCGCATGCAGGGCTGGCGCATGAATATTTAAATTAAAGATATTAAAACTAATCAGTACAGGAACTTACACAAATTTGATCACAATAGAAAATGGGGAACGCGGCGCAACGTTCTAGAGAGATGGCGCTACTGGAGCTTGAGACAACCGTGTACTAAATTCCGTATTGAAATTTATGATTAATGTGTACCTTCACATTGTTTATAGATTATAATGCTATTTTGGACTTGAATTTTTATAAAATTTGATGTATAACGCATCTGCTTTTTCAGTAAACTCACGAATAACTCAGATGTTCACGAATTACTAAAAGCTATTTCGTTACAATCATGTGAAATATGTTATGGATAATATATGTGATCTAAATAAATATATCAAAAACAAGCTAATCAAACAGCGGTCGTCTTAATAAAAATCACACAAACTCTAGTGGCGCCAACTGGTGGCAAGTTTCAGCAGCCCCCTTTTCCATTTTTCACACACAAATTTCACTTTAGATGGTTAAGTCGATACTATCTAAGGTTACCGTGATTTTTTGTACAAAGATCAGTCTTTCTATCTTCTTGATCGGCAACGTGTCAGTGATTCCATTGGCGTTAATGTCCATGGACGATGGCCACTTGTAATCAAGTCAATCGTCTGCTCATTTAAAAAAAACACTTTTAAAAATAGAATATGTATAAGAGATAACGAAACATATTTTTTTAGTATTTTTAACCGACTTTAAAAAGTAGGAGGTTCTCAATTCGACTGTATTTTTTTATGTGTATAGGTCAATAACTTTTTACTGAGTAGACCCATTTGAATGATTATTTTTTATTCGAAAGCTGGTGCTTTCTCATTAGTCCCATATTTAAGCGACATCTAACGAGTACTTACTGAGTTATTTTTAATAATACTTACTTCGAATACATGTATTTGGTTCTCATTGTAGTATAGGTACAGAAAAGATGTAGTTACTATTAAAGCTATCCGTAACGGTACAGTCATGTTCTCGTTTTTATCGGTTTACATTTGAAGTGCCGCGTTGTGGAAACGGTCCGCGAACAAACAGTGCACAGTTATTTGCGAAATGTTCCAGTTCCCCAATATTGTGTTATTTCAAATAAAACGTGCAGAAACAATGGTATTTGTTAATTTTGTTTGTATTTTTAATTTCATACGTTACCTTGAAATGTTTTCGCAGACTGCCAGCTACTCACATAATTCATACATTTAAAAATAGGTATAGGTACTGTATATTTCTTATATTTCTACATACCTCGGAAAGTAGTTGGTGGATTGAGTTGAAATTTTTATACAAACACAGTCGCATAATTTTCCTAAAGTTCCCACGGAAACAGGTAGTTTCAAACTTTTATCGCCGGTTTCTGAAAGGCTGATTAACGAAAAATTTACTAATAAACTGTCAAATGTATTGTCAAACGTCGAATGGTTGATTTAATTTGTATAATTGATTAATTAAACAGGGTTGTCAAATTTTGCTCCGAGGCGTTTGTCAAATGCAATTTTCTGTTCTGATTTTTATTGTCTAATGAACTTTTTAGAAATTCGCATTAATTTGACAGTGCTTCTAAGTTAACATGCCTGTTAGTTAAAAGTATTTTAATAGGCCTTTCAGAAACCGGCGGTTAGACTAGCTAATGTTACATGCATTATCTTTATATCAATAACTCACATAACTCGTTGGGTATATAATTAGAGTGTTGTTGATAGACTCGCCAGTTTTCTAAAGGCTGATCAACGAAAAATCAAGTAATAAACTGTCAAATCTATTGTCTAAAAGCACGATTATTTCATGTTTGGAATAAATTGATACAGATCTATCAAATTTACCTCCGAATGGTATTTCAAATGCAATTTTGTTCTTTGATATATATTCTTTATCAACGTTTCAGAAACTCGATTTGATTTGACAGAGCTTCTAAGTTAACATGTGGTTCATGGTGTGTTCATGTGGTTTGTATTTTTGGGTTTTGGCGAGACTGACTCGCCATCACCATGATCCATGTATATGAATCAAATGACCGGCATTAGATAAAAAAACTCGTTAGTATGAAACACGTATCATCTGTGTTTATATAACAGCGAAGTATGGCCGAAGTTAGATATTAATATCTGTGTAATCCATGTCACTTAGAAAGCTACTCGACATTAGTTACCAAGGATTAAGCTGCCATCCACAGTATCTAATTTCCTAACGACTATATATAACATTTACTGAGATTAACTTCTCTATAAGATACGGAGTTCCGTTACAAGAGTATAACGAATTATTACAAGCCTAACATTTTAATACTCTTGGGATTGAGTTACCCACGCTAACTTATCATCATGTATTGTGTGTCATACAAATAATCTGTCACAGCTGAACGCGCTGACGAGAAAGTGTCCAGGCGGAATGTGGTCCGCATGGGCATCCGTGTACTACAGGGACCGGGACGGCCCTTCCCTCCTACGCTGCCGCCGCACTCCCCCCACACGCTGAAGGCATTAGCTCATCACAACGTGCTCAGGTGAAGTTAAAAGTTATCACTTTTCAATGCCGCCCCAATATGCAGTCTGGGCAATGACGACTAGTATTATGTGACAAAGACAATACGGCGCTTTGCATATTTTGCATGTTTGGAGAAAACTATTGATGGAGATATTTAAGCATTAGATCGCATAACCATATTTCATATTTTTGTTAATTTGTCTGTGCGTTTGTTTCTGCTATACCCGAACGGCTTAATTCATTTTGAAGTGGTTTTCAGATATATTGTAGCGAGCTTGATGTATTTTGCTTGATTTCTATACAAATTAATAAAAATTGTATGATCATTTAATAATTCCCTCTAAACCATGTTTCGAGAGTTTACTCTCCACTGTTTGAAATTACTGTTTGCCAAAAGTTTTAGTAGACACAGTGCCTAAGGCTTGCCTAAAGTTTGGCAATCTTTCAACAAACACTAATCAGTAGTTTCAGTGAAAAAAATATCACAAAATCACAACGTCCCAAAGTTTGTATTCACTCAAGCGTTAGGGACATACAAGTGTTAGGTACAAGGTAAAAACCTTGAGAAAAACTTGGATAATACGATGATTAATGTATTTCACCTCAGTGCTGGATATTCGGGGATGTCAACTCATGAATTTCGGAGCAATATTGGAAACCCCGACGGTTAGGGCCGAGTGAGTAGGGAATTAAAGTGTATCAATATTTCACGGTACACCTTTTTGCTCAAATTACTCCGCTTTTTATATTGCTTGACCAAAACGTATGAATAAATAAATACTAATCGCTCTTAACTCACACAAGCGAACAAGGATTCCTTGCGTATGTAATGGTAGAAATTATAACACACACAAGCGCAAAAGGATTCTTCGTATATGTAATGGTAGAAATAATAAGTCACACAAGCGCACAAGGATTCCTCATGTATGTAATGGTAGAAATAATGACTCACACAAGCGCACAATGATTTCTCGTGTATGTAATGGTAGAAATAATAACTCACACAAGCGCTCTGTCTCTGTTGGAAATATTAAATTTATAATTGTGTATGCATATTTGTTATTTTTCCTCTATGCAGTCTGTCTATATTGCTTATGTTCTTTTGTCTATGTACTGTCAATTCATGTCAATCATTCATTGACTGTTAGTTAGCTGGATGTGCTAGTTATAAATAAAATTTGGGACGAAATTTCAAAACAAGTTGTAAAAACGTCAGTAAAAGTTACGACTTCACGGTTATTGTACGTTCATGGGTTACGACTTATTAGTTAGTACGGTACATTAAGGTAAGTAAAGGACTTGCCTGAACGGACAAGCGTAATTTTAATAGGGTAAGTCATTTCGTCAAAAATAATTTAACCGATTTAAAAAAGGAAGGAGGTACTTAATTCGATTATTGTTTACTACTACTACTTCCCGGATAACTTCGTGGCAAGCTGTCGTCATCGCTCATGGACATAATAACGCTAAAGCCATTACCCATGCGCTATCTATCAATAAGAGAGACGAAAATACATCAAATTGCCAATAATGGAGTGCCAGTTCTGTTCCCCCCCTTTTCCTTCCATGGCAACGCGTTGGTGACATCCCTGGTGTTGCTATCCATGGTCGATGGAGTCACCATCAAGTGACCTATCTCCTCATTTGACTACTTACATCATAACAGAAAAGTTTTAAATTCGTAACGCCGCAAGCGAACCATAATACCGTTACCTTAAAAACACGTCAAAATAATTTGATACGAGTTATTACAGCCATAACGCTGTTGGTTCACGCATTAATGAGACTTGGGTATTTGACGGGGCTCTAACCTAAATAGATGATGGTGACGTGTGAGCAAGTTTACGATCGAAGCCATTAGGTCCGCTACAGCTGAAACAATTTCCACACATATCGCATCAAATATAAATCAAAGCGACAGCAATAAATAACGAATTAGTAGCATCATGATTGTAAGTGTGCATTTTAAGATAGTAATTCGAAATACGGCCGTATCTAAAAGAAGCAGAAATTATCTGTTATTTTTTTCCCTACTATAACAAAAACTAAAACAAAACTTATCCATGTTATTTGGGTAATACAGTCAAACCTGAAACAAAACTTATCTATATATGTACATTACTAGTAGATCCGGCCACGCGTTGCTGTGACTAAGGTTTACATACTCAATTTAGTCGACTAATTACCTCACACCGCCATCTGTTAGAAACTTATGGAACTAATCCTTTGTAAGATATTAAACAAATAATTTGCGATAAAATAATATTGCGACTATACATTGAGATGTAAGCTATCCTATCTTTCAAGTTGGTTTAAACTTCAGACGGTGAGGAAAATTTGATTAAAATCGATTGAGTAATTTAGGAGTCCATCGAAGACAAACACCGTGACACGTAATTTATATATATTAAGATAAGATTAAATGAAGCCTGAGTATGGACAGCTTCCGAAAAAAGAAAACCCTTTAGGAGATTACTCATTATAAACGCTTCGCTATCTCACATCCATCACCAGTCAACACTCAAAAAAGGTACTTCAATTTATATTCCAGCCGTCTGGCTTGTTTTTGTGGATTTCGCATATTTTCCAAAGTTGCTTTATTACGCTCTTTACGACTCCGATCCCGTCGCTCTTCGACGAATATACTTTTATTGGTTTGAAGTCTGAAATCTGCAGAATATGAATGTATTGAAATATAAAACTCGAGTCAGTTCGATTGTAACTTGTGTCTATGCAAATAACTGTCGCACGCGGTTGTAAAAGTTACCTTAAGGTGGCACTGCACACACATATGTTACACGAATGACAAAAACTTTTAACTTTCACCATGAATAGAATAGTTACCTTTGCCTGCAAATTAATGGCCAACTACTGAACACCGGTCTCTCCTCATCACTGAGGGTCTAGAGCATACGCCACCACGCTGCTCCAGTGCGGATTGGTGAAGAAGTTAGTAGCCAACCCAAGTGTCAGAAGATTTTAATTCACCCGAAGGTCTTCGAAATGGCTCGACTACTGTTATTCACTATAACAACCGGGACCGACGGCTTAACGTATTTTCCAAAGCATGGAAAAGCTTAAGAATTTTTTGGTAGTAGCAGTCAACCATCCAGATACTGACCGCGCCCGTAGATGCTTTACTTCGATCGCTTGGGATCGACATGAGCCGCCGCGCTATAATCGCGTCCTAAATAATCCTCCTCGCGTCATTATCCTCATAACTGAGGATCGTGATTTCCTAGACGTGGAATGATTTGCCTGACCAAATCTCGCCATCGCCTATTCAAGGCAACATGAAGTGCGTTGCAGGTTGGTGTGCAGGCTTGTACGGATTGGGTCAGATAACCTGATTGAACTGCGGCCTTTTGGTCGTTTGCCACCTTTCAAAAGTCCACAAAAGTCGGATCCTATATAATAATTAAATTAATTTTATAGTAGGAGTAGTGTAGTTAGGGTTGCAAGATGACCGGAATTTCCGGGATTGTCCCGGAATTTCGAGTGTTGTCCCGTGTCCAGTAATTTTGCTTTAATGTCCCGGAATGAAAAAATACTTGTTTTTATCACAAAGTTACGATACTCCCGTTACATTTAAGCCTTAAAAAGTTACTTAGAAAAGTTGAATTACATTTTTTTGTATTTAACAGTTTAGGATAATTTAAAAGATTTTCCAAAAAAAGTATTTTTTTCATCAACTAATAGTTCTAGGTAATTCCTACTTAGTTTAGTCTCGGACCGGAAAACAAAACTCTGATTCCGTTCGTGGCCCCAGAAATGTCCAGGAAATGATCAGCCTGGATCTGGCAACCCTAAGTGTAGTGTCCTGTGTCGAATGGTATTCGTCAAAAGAACATTTAGGGCTTCGCTATCACTGGCTCACCACACCAACACGAGCGCGTGCACATGTCTTACCCGTACCGAATCCTCTACTCGACTGATGGTTGACAGTTACCCCACTGTCCGTGTACAAGAGACAATGTTGAGTATCTACTAAATAGATACAAACACTACAAGTAGAATATCTTAATTACGTATTAAATACACTGTACTTTCATTGTGTTCAGTATACAACAAAGAATGTCAATGTCAGAAACTCCGCCGAGCGCAACGCAGACTCCCACTGAACGCTATTGTTTCATATGATTTGAATACGATCCATTCCATTGAGTTATATAGGAAATACTTAATACGCTATACTATAATTATAACCTGTCTCTTTCAACATAATTATTACGAGTGTACTCCCAGCGGTTGTAATTCGACCTTAATCATGAATGAGGCTTTGAGGAAAATATGAATATGATAAACATTTTCTCTTTCTTTAGTAAGAGGCTCTAGCAAGAGGGTGTTACGAGTAGCTATCTCAGATGGGCTTCATGGATAGATAATATTAGAAATGACTTAATAATAATTTGATTTTTGTTTGTATTCTAGGCCGCCCCATACGGCTAATACAAATACAATACAATCAGTCCAATACAAATACAGTGAAATAAAAACATATTTTATTGATAAAAGTAAATCTCGTCAGTAGGTATGAAACACAAATTGGTTGACAAACATATTAGAAATTCTAAACTCATAATTTATTGAACCCAATACTCTTAGAAATACGGTCCGGCGTGGTGACCATTGCGCCACAAGGGTCATTAAATAATAATATATCTATAATAAAACAAATAACCAGTAGGGAAATAAGTAAAATAATCTTACGTGTTAACCACATACTCATTTAATATTTAATGTATAGTTACTATATTTTACGCGGGTTTTTCACCCAGACTATTGTAACAAAACCATGCTACATATCGTTAATACCCTTATAAATAATCGAGTAAAGTTCATACTATTAAAACAGTTCATAAAATAAATCTAGTGCCATAATTTGATTACGCTACACATTCATGTTTAATATTTAATTTACAGTTACGTTATGCAGATCTATTACCCAGGTGTATGTGATGACATTTATGACTACCCTTATAATAAAATAATTGAGTGAAGTTCATATAGTATTACGTAAAATAAACCTACATGTTATAATTTATTTACGCTATGTTAACTAAACACGCGCGGTGCCAATATCCGCCATAGAAACTTCATTTGAGTCACATCCTGTCTGCAGACTCCGCGTCCTGTTCCCTAATCATAACTTTGTTCGCCCACGCACGCTGACAGATTACCATAGACAACGTGGAAGTGACTACAACTTCATTTTCACGTTCAACTATATTAAGGTCAAAGTTAATTTAGCTCGGATTCGATCGATCTTTAATACGTGAACTTTTTCGGCCGGTCAAAAATGAATAGTTAACAAGAGAATGTTAGTCTCTGCTGTGGCTTCTGAATAAAAGATATATCACAAAATTTAAGGGAATAGCAAATGATCTTTAATTATAATTATTACTAAACTAAAAGAAGTAACTTTTTAATTGTAACGGGTGTTCATGATCACACCATTTTTTACCTATATTATTATACTAAATTCATAAGTATATTTATTAATCTATGTATAAATAATAAAACTGTAACTGATCACTATCTGTACAGAACAAATATATTTAAAAATTTACAATAGGGGCTTTTATATACGCAAGAGAATCCAAAACATTGTTTTTCCATTTTGTCTGTATGGCTGCGTTTGTACACGTTAATTTCAAAAACTGCTTTTCCGATTTTAATGCTTTCAGGATTATATTGTGATGGGCTTTACTTAACATTTAGTGTTTTTATCATTTAAATCAGTTTGAAAATAAAAAAGTTAATAAGGCAATTTATGTCAATCATTTGACTGTTGTCATTGACTGACGAACGAAGTTTCACCGATAAAACGAATGGGTCTCCGAGTATGACATAAATAATAATAACACCACACACTCATAGCCCCACACTAGGATACCCTGTGTCGTGAGTGTCATGGACAACACAGAAAGACATACACACACCCAGACCGAGAACAAAAATTTAAACCCATCATTTAAATTCTTTCATAAAACCCATCATTCATCGCTGGGAATCGAACCCAGGACCCTTCGAACGGCGGTCCGGTGTAGTGACCATTACGCCACGCGGGTCGTCAAATAAATGACTTGAGTATTGATTTATACCATAAGGTGCTAGTTACCTATATATTTTGAGTTTATTACACATATAATGATGTTAGGTGTATAATGCTGTCATGTATTATGTAGCTTCAGCTATATGATTGTATTGCCACTTAGGACCGAGACGTCGGTTTAATTGGCGTAATTGGTGTAGTAACACGATCAGAATTAATTGCAGGTTCATAATGTCACTGCGTACATTGTTATCAATGAGTCATGGTTACAAAACTCAGACGAAGCTAACTTTCTTATGTAAGTAAACTAGTGAGAGGTCACTGTTTGATCAACTTAGGTATCACTGACACTTTTCTGTCTGAAGAGACAGAAGAAGAAGAAAGGTAGAGGTACAGTTTATTGGAGGTAGGCTTTAGCGAGAGAATGTTAGCTAGTCAGTCGGGTTTCACGGATATTTAATAATACTAGTAATAATATTAATAACTAATTATTTTACTTAAACTCCTATGAGACATAGAGGGGAATAAACGTCGTTACGTCGTTCAGATTATTCTGCCGTTCCGTTCAGTAGACCTTCAGGGTTTACTTCGCTCCAGGTCTTTTACAGCCTTCGCCTTTGCAATGATTATCCATCAGCATATCTACTTAGTGTAAAGAAAAACATATTATAACTTAAATATATTAATAAAAACATATTATAACTTCACTTTATTTCACACTATATTCGTCAACACTAACTAATAATACTGATATTTAAATAACTTAACAGAAATACAGCAGCAATACCAGGGAAAACTGTTCAGATCGACTCCTTCAAGGGAAATGACTCTGTTCAAATGATGCCTTTCCACCTGAGCTCATTCCGACAACTCACTCGCCGAACACAACAGCGCCATCTTGCCAACGAGTCATTTAATCCAATAGAGACACTCTTAGTGTAAATTCAAACTATTAAGCTAAAATAAATACATTAAAATTGTCAAATATATAATATGTATTAAAATACACATTAATATTCCAAAAATCATTACATTAGGGGCCACGTTACCGCTTTTATCATCGCCAGAAACTTTGAAACATTTATTTTGTTTTATTCGCTCAATTTCTTTGTTCAAGCTTCATGCAATTAACTCCCAAGACGCCTGGAATACATCTTTACATAAGAACCATCTTGATCACATCAGCTTTCAAACAAAAAACATCAAAACCAATCCATTCGTTTATAACGATGTCATAAACATACGTCAAATTCATAACGTTTCTGTTTTAGTTTCTAGAGATAATCTTATATCTTATACTAATATATAAAGCTGAAGAGTTTGTTTGATTGTTTGAACGGGCTAATCTCAGAAACTACTGGACCGATTTGAAAAATTCTTTTAGTGTAAGATAGTCCGTTTATAGAGGAAGGCTATAGGCTATATAACATCACGCTAAGAGGAATAGGAGAGGAGAAGCAATAAAGAATATTGCGAATTTATGGTTATCATAAAATTGTTTTTAAATAATAATTTATATGGCAAAACTACGCTTGCTGGGGTCAGTTTGTTATGTTATATGCGTAGTCGAAAATACTGGCGCTTCCGGAACATGCTGTAAGGTTTATAATATTTTTTTATTTCAGAAAACAGTGAGTTAACGAAAGTACTCGGAACTTTTACAACAACAACAAAACAAAAGAAATATTAGGTGGTAATTATTCATCGTTGAAGTAGACATTAAAAAAAGAGGCACAAGGAAAAAAATATTGTAAAAGCAAGAGAGTGGTAGTAAGTAAGCAGACATCTCGGAAATATAATAATGTCAATAATAATATAATTACTAAGTTGAATCAGGAAAAACATGTCTAAATATTTGCTTGTTCACCGATTTTTTTTGTTTGGTACTATAGTTTTATTTAAGCATTTTATACTTCATATATCATCAGTATGGTAGTTACTGTTAGTGAAGTGTTGAGAAGTAAAAATAGAAATTGACTCATTTTTACAAATTCAATATTTTTCAGAATTTTTCAATAACGGTAATAGCCGAATGTAAAGCACTGAAGAGCATTCGTTTTATTTATTTGCATCAAATTACTTGGCTTTATATTCTACTGATCATTCAATAATCTTATAACGTAACTGCTTTCAAAGGAATTAAATATGTGAACGCGCGATATATAAGTTACATTTATATTTTATTAAATAAACTTAAAACTATGAATACAATAAAAGTAATGTATTCGGTTCTCTTGCAACAGGCTCTGTTTGTAGAATTAACACGGTCTGGTACAGTGGAGAATTTTACAGATACTTCAAAGACTTTGGGAGGTATTGGTGTGGTCACAACGC